>JXCR01143631.1:57361-78775 GCA_002079205.1 Phalaenopsis hybrid cultivar
AGAGGAGAAAATGTGATTTTTCAAAATTTAATTTAATTTATATAATTATTTTCATGCAAAAATAGGATTTTTCAAAGAAAATTCCTAACTTGATCAAGCTAAATGCTAATCCCTTGAAATTTTTACTGGAGGTAGACCTAGACCAGAGGAGCCTTTGGACCAAATTTCATGATTTTTTAATTTTGAAGAATTATTTTAGGTTCTGGGGTATTTATTAAATATAAAATATTTTAAATGGGAAAAATTAAGTTTTGTATTTTTTAAAAATCTTCCCGAGATTAGAGAACTCAGAGGAGAAAAGTTTATATTTTTTTGAATTTTATTTGATTTATTGGAATTATTCTTAGTGAAAGCCCATATTATCCTTTAAAAAATATTTTTAATCTTTAAAATTTAGTATATTTATTGATAAAATCAAGAAAAATATTGTAATTGTTCCTAAGTGCTTAAGAAGCAATTTAGAACAATTCCATGAATTTTATTATTTTTGTGATTTTTATGGATTTTTAATTATTTAAATATTTAAAATGTAGGCTAAAAATGAAATTTTAATTTTAAATACCATTTTATTTTTAGAAAATATCTTTGATCATAGAGGACACAAAAAAGAAGTTTTTATAAATGTTTGAGTTATATTTTTTATTTTTAAAAATCATTTAAGTGCCAAAAGTGTTATTTATTTTTAAAAATCAACTTAAGTTATCAAATGAACTCAAAATGCTTTGGAATTTTTATGGTGAGTTCTCTGGATCCTAGATAATAGTGGAGATAAAAAATCAAGTCATTTTGTTGTTTGTAATTTTTAAAATTAATTATTTTTAGTGATTTAGTGTTTGTAAAGATTAGGTGTATTTTGAATGACTTGGCTCATGAGAATTTTTCTTAAAGACTCTCTGGTCATCATAAATCGTCCAAAATTTTCTTGGATTTTTCTAGGCAAAATGCTAATTTTCATGATTATTTTAAGCAAATAATGCACATAAACTTGAAAAATATGATTCTCTATCTAAGGACCTCCTCTAACTTTGGAAAAATCAGGGAATGTTCCCTAAGACAGAGGTAACAACATGCTAAAATTTTAAGCCATGGTGATATTACTTCATGCATGGAGAATCAAAGCATCTAAATGAGTATTTAATTGATTAGAAATAAAATGTGCATCAAATGGACTCCAAATTATTTCCAAATTGTTCTCCTCTATTCATTGAGAAAGATGGTATTTTTTTTGTGATTTTTCTACACCAAGATATGAATTTTTTAAGTTAGGGGTCATTTTTTAAATTAATTAAATCCCTATGTGCGGCGCCACCTCAACCTATGATGGCTTCGAAGCTCCACGCGACGTGCTCCAATTCGATGCCGCCATCCACCTCAACGCTGCTTGGCCCGCGGCTTATGTTCCGAAGCGCTGTCCGGCTCGATCTTGATCGTCCATCCAATACACGCACGATCGAACGACGTTCCGTCATCGTCCCCGATAGCCTAGGTAGAGAACCGTCTATCTTCTAGCCTTAAGATCTCTCTCATTTCTTATCCAAATTAGATTAATATTTTTTTTAAATACTCATCTAGACTAGAGGAACATATCTATATGATTATGATGCCATGAAATCAGCTCAAAATAAAGGGAGAGTTCAAATAGGCTCGGGAATAAGAGAAGTTTTATACCTTGGCTCTGAGACGTGAAGGTTCAATCAGAGGTTCTTGGCACGTTTGTTGGGGTCCAAAGAGGCTACGGATTGAGCCTCTGGTCTTGGTGTAAGGCCTAAGTGTTATTTTAATCAAACCTGATTTTAGGAGTTGGTCTTGAGCTATTGTAGAGGCTATTTCAGAGGGGATTTTTTTAGGCTTTGGCTCCTTCCTCGATTGTGAAGGTGTGGGCACAAGTAAATGAAGTTTGGTGAACTGTTAAAGTGTAATGAGTTATGTCCTATTTTTAGCAGAGGTTTGAGCTCAAAAGTGAGTTTCCACGGTGGAATTCAGTGGGGGAAGAGGGTTGGATTGCACTAAGGGGATCTCAGAGAAGCTTTGTGAGAAGTTTGGGGGGCTCTCTCTAATAAATTTTCAGGACACCTCCCATGGCCGTGGAG
The DNA here is from genome assembly GCA_002079205.1 of Phalaenopsis hybrid cultivar. NCBI lineage: Eukaryota > Viridiplantae > Streptophyta > Magnoliopsida > Asparagales > Orchidaceae > Phalaenopsis > Phalaenopsis hybrid cultivar. Next base: position 59,452 of record JXCR01143631.1, read on the forward strand.
GTGAGTTCTTATAAAAATTTCCATAAAGTGGCTCTTAAGGAAAATGTTTGGGTGCATGGTGGTGCTTAGGTCGAGGGCAGAGGAGCTTTAAAATTTGATTTGGCTGAGCTAGCCTCTAGGTTTGATTTGGGTGAAGTTCCATGGGGGTGGCTCTCAGTTTTGAGCTTCTCCGGTGACTAGGCCAGCCGGCCATGGCAGGGGGAGGTGGTTAGGTGCTCAGGGCATCCAAGGGAATCTGTCAAAGCAACTTAATGCAATGAGGTTTAGTNTCCTAGGTTCTTTGACCTTGGGGAGATTTTTCAAAAACATAAAGCTTAATTTTCAACTCTTAAAATATTTAATAATTCATAAATGCTTCAGAAATTAGAATAATTCTAATAATTCAGAAAAAAACTTAAAAAATCATGGATTTGGTCAAAATGGTTCTCTGATCAAAGTCTACCTCTAGTAAAAATTTCAAGGGATTAGCTTTTGTGTTGGTCAAGTTATAGAATTTTCTTTGAAAAATCTTATTTTTACATAAAAAAATTATGTAAATTAAATTAAATTGGAAAAATCATATTTTCTCCTCTAATGTCTTGATTGACCCAAGAGTAAGGTAAGATAAAAATTTCAAAGTCATTTAAAATAAATTTGATAAATTATGAAGTGATAGAGCCATAGAGGCAAAAGTGTAATTTTGGAAGTTTAGTCTTAATTAACATTTAGGCTTAATTCAAAGGGGGAAAAGGATAACCTCTGACTTTAACTAATTCATTTGGATGATTGAAACCAAAAGGGGATTAATTATAAAAATAAATCTCACTTTTGTTAATTAAAGAATAAATTTTTAATTTCCCTAAAATTATTAAAATTTAGAAGTCTAGTCAAATAAATGATCCTAGACTTAGGGGTATAATTTTGGGAGTTAATAACTCACTAATTTAATACCCCTATTTGATGCTCAAATGATTTTAAAAAATAAATCATCATCGCTTAAAATTTTAATCTCTTTCTAAGACATCCACCAAAATCTTAAGGGTAGAGACCTAAGATAAATCAAAATTGGTTAAATAAGGATTAGAAAAGTGGACATAGCAAAAATTAAACACCTTTAGAACACTACAAGCAAAAATTAAAATTGGCTAAGTGTCTTTGATAACACTAACTTGCCTCTTTAAGGGTTTTCACCCACATAATCTTTAAATTAAAACACAAATGATAATTATCCTACTCATAGGGATAATTGAAACATTATTGTTCACTGATCATTAAAGGTATTTACAGGATGGGTTATTAAGCAACATAATAAGTTTAAATGAGCTCGAGACTTTTCACTAGGCGGTGAGAGGGGAGCATGGACCTGCTTCTTGCACTAGATCTATTGGATACCTCGGAGTTCTACTAAATTTAATTTGTTTTGCTTAACAAAAATCATCCTTAATCAAACTAATAGGAACCCACTAAGATATGACCTAGGGTTTAAGTAACCAAAACTTTACTTTCCTGCTACATATAAAATGCCCTAACATTCATTTTGAGTTTCAGGTGGTGGAACAAGAAGACTCGTTAGGTACGCTTTTACAGTTTACAACGCCATCTTTCTTTTGATGTTAACACAAACTTACATGCTACACAACGATGTCACCTGCATGAAAACTAAAACTATTAGGATAGCCATAAAACTAAAACCAAAACTAAAATTAAAATCAACCAAGATAAAATTCACCGTCACAACAATGAAAATATAAGCTACTCAAAATTTAATCACAAACATCACACAAAACAATAACTACAACTAAATTAAGACATCTCTATCGGATGATCTGGAATCCCTCGGAGGAGGTAACCTACGGTTGTTAACGAGGCTTCCCATGGTCTAAATGAAATTATGGAACTCATTAAGTTGAGTTTAGTAAATTTGAGTCTTCCCACGGTCTAAATGAAATTATGGAACTCATTAAGTTGAGTTTAGTAAATTCATTTTTACTAAGTGAATCCAATAGAAAATAGTGGTACCAAAATGAGGGAACCGTAGGATCCTAAGTGGTGTAGCTCTAATAAACTTTAACATCCCCCATAAAATTTAAAGAACTACAACCATAGGGCTGTCTGATTTGACATCATAACATGACACCCTAGAAAACTCAAACTCGTAACGGTAAGGAGCTTGGTGCTAGCATGGTGGGCAACACGACCATCTTCAACAACAGAACCTGTTTTTCCCCAGCTGAACTATTCTTTCCTTAGAATTAAACAACCAAGCCATAGGATTTTGAGGTTGTCTTCCTAGTGCAACATAAATCCTCAACTCATCTTTAGGCCTTCGTACAACTTTGTTGTACAATATAAGCCCTAATTTGTCTTAGGATTCTGAGGTTGTTGTTTGTTACGACCTAAATCCTCACGTCTTCCAGGCTATTTATGTGATCATTTCACACAAATGTAAGCCTAAACAAATAAAATTGGCAGGATGAAATACTTATGTAATTTCTCCTCAAAAGTAAAGCCAAACAATAGGATAGACCGGAAAGTCACTGAGATTCTCCTCCGGATCCATGACATCCGTAGTCCTTCCTCCTTTGGATTCAAAAAACAAAATGCTCAAAATTTGAGCCAATCCCATTTCACACCTCTTTTTCTGATACCATTGAACAGTCCTATCCTTTTGAAATCCTTGAAGATAATATTTCTCAATTTTTATCGAAAGTTTTCTTAGATGGCTTTTGTCAATTAAGATGTAATTAACTATAGGGGCTTGCCCTTGTAGGAAGCTCATCCGAACCCAATTTAATATAAACCCTATTAATTCTTCATATTAAATAGGGGAAATTTTTGGCAAATAAAATAGTTTTGCAGACCAAACGTACGTCATACATTTCTTAGTTTATTTGATCGAGCCTCATCCTCAAGTCTTGTGTTTATCCTTCAGGATAGATACAGGTTTGAGGTATAGTGCTCTTTCATTTAAACTATGAAAAATATGGGGTCAGTTTCATTTCATACCCAGGTACAGTGCTCTTTCATTTTAAACTATGAAAAATATGGGGTCAGTTTGATTTCATACTTAGTACAATGCTATTTCATTTAAATTATAAAAAATATGGGGTCAGTTTGATTTTATATTTTTCTAAAACTAAATAGCACTCTTTCATTTAAACTATAAAAAATATGGGGTCAGATTGATTTCATATTTTTCTAAACATTAAAATGTCCTTTCAAAGCGAACGATGGGATTTTGATTCTAGTGACCGATAGCTTCTTACGAGGAACTCCTCCAAACCAAAATAGTGCCGACAGCTTCCGGCGACTCCACTGGGGACAAGTTTCTCTTTTCATTTAAATCAGGAAAGTACTATACTCATATATCGGTAATGTGTCAATATTCCTCTTTGACCAAAATTACACTTCTTATGTTGACATAGTTTACCCATTTCTGTCTTGGAAAAGTACGGCCAACTCTTTGGACTTCAGGACTATCATTTTGATCACCTTTGAACAGAAGGGTTCGAGAGGCCATTAAGGACTCTTTAAATCTTCATGAGGGGTTGTACCCCAATAGGTGTGTTGGTTGACTAGTTCCACCTCGGCAGTGTGTGCTGCTAAATGGGTCGCGCACTGGGTCCCAAACACTTCACATCTCTCTTCCAAATCTGATTTGCTATTTTGTAAATTAAATCAAATTGTGTTGTGTTGCACGTGCATTAAAATTTTCTTATATTAATTAAATTTTCCTACTTTCAAATTACTTTTTTACTAAATATTTTAAAATTCCCAAAAACTAGAACTTACCTGGTCTACAGGCCAACCTCCGTAAATTTTCAGTGCTTGCACTAAAGATTATAAGGTTTTGGCCATATAGCTAACCCCAAAACTTTCTGTTTTAATGCTGCTATAATGGCATACCCAATGTTGACTTTTTCCTGCAAGTTGCCAACAAGCCATGAAGCCCGCAACGTTGCTCCCACCATTAAGTTTAGAGCCAAATTTGAAGACCTTGAGGTTATCCTCGGGAAGGCTCCGTTCGTCGTGATGAAAGTCACCGCTCCAAAAATTTAGGAGTCGTCTGCTGAATTTGACCTGAACTGTCTTCAGGACTTCCCTCCCTACAAGAAAGCCAAGACCACTACCATCATGGCACCCATCAAGTCTGCTGTCCCCGCTGCTACTAAGGGGAAAGAAGTAATGACAATTGAAGATCCAACTGAGGGATTGACTGTCCCACCACCAATATTCAAAATCAGATCGAGTTCAAGAACTGCACCACTAACCCGTACTCAGAAGAGAAACCACAACAGAAGGCTTTGGAGGGCTATGAAAGCCCAGACTCCTGAGGAAATACTTGTCGAGGAAAAGCCTCACCAAGAGGAGTTAGGATTACCAGAAGTACATCCACTTTTGCGGGGGAGTAGATTCCATCCTTTGATGGATACCAACGGGTACGAAAGTATCCAGAAGTTTGTCGCTGCATTACCATCACTCCATGGATAGGGTGTGGAGAGAAAGAAACATACTCCTATCACCCGATTCAGTTCAGTTTTTTAGAGGTTAGCCACCAAAGAAGGTTGTTCAGTGAGTAAACTACTTAAGTGAGTGAGACATGCAATATCCCCTCATATGAAGAAGGAAATTTTAAAGAACGTTAGATCCGCCAAACAATATCAGAAGTTAACTGAGGCTTTTCCTACTCGTATTCACGTCTGGTTCCTCATGGGAAGCAGAGTCGACGCTGCTATTGTCACCACAGATTCTACCACCACTAGGACCACAGGCCGTCAGCCAGTTAATCCAAGAATCCTACCGATCACCCACTATAAAGACATCCCTAAAATTTCAAAAGAAAAGATGAAGATATTACCTGATACTGTAGCTGGTCTGCACCATCGGGAGCATACTCTTCCTCTACATACCAATGTTGTTGTTATGACACTTTGTTCTGAGACATCATTGTAAAAGAAAAAGGAATGGATAACAAAGGTCACTGTACCAATATAGTCCGGTAAGCCCAAAGGGCGAGATCATGCAATGAAGCCAGGGTCCGATGTATCTGACATCGTCACAGCAATTGCCAGTGAAATGAAAGAACAAGTGGAGGAGGTCCAGCAGAGTCCTCTAGATTTTAAGTCAATCCAAGAATCAATGATTAAAGAAAAAGTTGAAAAGCTCAGGGCTGAGATTTCTGAGTTGGCTCGGGAACACAGAGTTTCCATCAACAACAATGATGAAGATTTTAACTATAATGACTACCTTGAAGAAGATTTCATGGATGTCCATGTCATCAAAGCCAGAGCCGCTACATCTACACATGAGGCTCAACTTCTCGTCAAAGAGAATGCAATAGATGAGCTGCGCAGGGCTATCCTCATAAGATATGAACAAGTCATTCAACTGGAGAAAAGGATAGAAGAGATGGTCGCAGCTATGACCGCCATGGCCACCATTCATGGGCAATCACAAGCACTGCAACTAGCATCTCCAGATATCAAACAACCAGAGATAATACACATTACAGATGGAAGAAGAGAAGTTTTCCCGGTAAACAGAGATGAGCAAAAAAAGAAGGATTCTCCATCAGGCGCCATACTGGAGAAATAACTCAAGCAAATGGTCGAACAAGTTTGGGAGGCCTGAACCCATACCCAGAAGAATTCAATGCCACACCCTTCCCCAAGGGTTTTATTGCCCCAAACTTTAAAATATTTGATGGAACTGAAAATCCCAGACAACATTGTCGGCACTATTTTGGGTGGGGGAGTTGCCTGTAAGAAGCTGTCGGTCACCAGAATCAAAATCCCGTCGCCCACTTCGGAAGGACGTATATATTTAGTTTTAGAAAAATATGAAATCAAACTGAACTCATATTTTTCATAGTTTAAATGAAAGAGTTTTGTACCTCAAATCTTGTATCTATCCCGAAGGATGAACACCAGATCTGAGGATGAGGCTCGATCAAATAAACTAAGGAATATATGACATCTATTTGGTCTGTGAAACCTTTGTATTTTCTGACAAGTTCCCTTATTTAATATAAAGAATTAAATAGGGTTTATATTAAGCTGGGTTCGGACATGCTTCCTATAAGGGCAAGCCCTTATAATTAATTACATCTTAAATGACTAAAGTCACTTAAGAAGACTCTCAATAAAAATAAAAGAATGTTATCTTCAAGGAATTTCAAAGGGTAAGACTTTTCAATGAGACCGGATGTAGAGGCGTGAAAGGGGATTGGTCGAAATGTGGAAAATTTTTTTGTAGAGTCCAAAAGAGGAAGAACTAGGGGATGTCATGGATCGAGAGGGGAACCTCGGTGACTTCCCAAGCTATCCTAATGTTTGGCTTCACTTTTGAGGAGAATTATTTAGGTGTTTCATCCTTTCAATTTTATTAGTTAGGGCTTACATTCATGTGAAACGATCACACAAATAGCCTATAAGATGTGAGGATTTAGGTCGTGACGAACGACGACCTCAGAATCCTAAGACGAGTTAGAGCTTATAATGTACAGCAGGGTTATACAAAGGCCTAAATATAATACGAGGATTTATGTTGCTTAAGAAAGCCACCTTGAAGTCCTATGGATTTGTTGTTCAAGTATAAGGAAGGAAGATTAGTTTAACTGGGGAAGACAGGTTTTGTTGTTGAAGATGGCCGTGCTACCCACCATGCTAGCTCCAAGCTCTTTCCTGCGACGAGTTTGAGCTTTTTAGTGTGTTAAGTCACAATGTCGAATCAGATGGCACTATGGTCGAAGTTCTTTAAATTTTATGGGGGCATGTTAAAGTTGATTAGAGCAACACCGGCTAGGATCTTACGGTTCTCTCATTCCGGCACCACTATTTTCTATTAGATTCACTTAGTCCAAATGTACTTACTAAACTCAACTTAATGAGTTATATAATTCCATTTAGACCGTGGGAAGCATGGTTAACAACCATAGGTTACCTCCTTCGAAGAATTCCTGATCATCCGATAGAGACATCTTAATTTTGTTGCAATTGTAGTTTTGTGTGATGTTTGTGATTAAATTTTGAGTTGTTTTATATTTTAAATGTTGTGGGGTGAATTTTATCTTGGTTGATTTTAATTTTGGTTTTGATTTTGGTTTTGTGGCTATCCTGATAGTTTTAGTTTTCATGCAGGGTGGCATCCTTGTTTAGCATGCGAATTTATAGGTATAAAAGTATAATATGAAAGTACAAGAAAGATAATGCTAAAAACGGTAAAAGCGTCTAGCAAGTCTTCTCGTTCCACTACCTGAAACTCAAAAGGCATGTTAAGGCAGTTTATATGAAACGGGGAAGTAAAATTTTGACGACCTACCTAACTCTAGGTCATATCTTAGTGGATCCTTAGGAGTTTAATTAAGGATGATGTTGCCGAGCAAAACATATTTAGTTTAGTAGATCTCTGAGGTATCCAAAAGATCTAGAGAAAGAAGCAGGTCCGTGCTACTCTTCCGTTTCCTGGTGGAAAATCCCAAGCTCTTTTAAACTTATTATATTGCTTAATAATTCATTCTATAAATACCCTTAGTTCTCAGTGAGCATTGATGTCTTAATTATCCCTAAGAATAGGGTGATTATCACTCGTAATTCAATTTAAGAATTATGTGGGTGAAGACCCTTAAANTATAAATCCATTTAGACTGTGGGAAGCATGGTTAGCAACCATAGGTTACCTCCTCCGAGGAATTCTGATCATCCTATAGAGACATCTTAATTTTTTTGCAATTGTAGTTTTGTGTGATGTTTGTGATTAAATTTTGAGTTGTTTTATATTTTAAATGTTGTGATGTGAATTTTATCTTGGTTGATTTTAATTTTGGTTTTGTGGGTATCCTGATAGTTTTAGTTTTCATGCAGGGTGGCATCCTTGTTTAGCATGCAAATTTATAGGTATAAAAGTATAATATGAAAGTACAAGAAAGATAACGCTAAAAACGGTAAAAGCGTCTAGCAAGTCTTCTCGTTCCACTACCTGAAACTCAAAAGGCATGTTAAGGAAGTTTATATGAAACGGGAAAGTAAAATTTTGACGACCTATCTAACCCTAGGTCATATCTTAGTGGGTCCTTATGAGTTTAATTAAGGATGATGTTGCCGAGCAAAACATATTTAGTTTAGTAGATCTCTGAGGTATCCAAAAGATCTAGAGAAAGAAGCAGGTCCATGCTACTCTCCCGTTGCCTGGTGGAAAATCCCAAGCTCTTTTAAACTTATTATATTGCTTAATAATTCACTCTATGAATACCCTTAGTGCTCAGTGAGCATTGATGTCTTAATTATTCCTAAGAATAAGGTGATTATCACTCGTAATTCAATTTAAGAATTATGTGGGTGAAGACCCTTAAAGAGACAAGTTTAAGAGATTTAGCCAAAATTTGGTCCTAACTGGGCTTGTAGTGTTGGAAAGATGCTTTAATTTTAATTGATATTTACTTTCCTAACCCCCATTTAAATGAAACTTGATTTAGCCTAAGTCACTAGTAAGCCCTTAATTTCTAGGTGAGTGTCTTAATTAGTTTTGAGAAAGGTTATGCTTTAATTGATCATGATTCAAGATTTAAAATTCATTTGAGAATAAAAAAAGGGGTATTAAATTGGTTAATTATTGACTTCAAAAGTCATACCCCTAAGTCCTAAGTTCATTTTATTNAAGTTTATATGAAACGGGAAAGTAAAATTTTGACGACCTATCTAACCCTAGGTCATATCTTAGTGGGTCCTTATGAGTTTAATTAAGGATGATGTTGCCGAGCAAAACATATTTAGTTTAGTAGATCTCTGAGGTATCCAAAAGATCTAGAGAAAGAAGCAGGTCCATGCTACTCTCCCGTTGCCTGGTGGAAAATCCCAAGCTCTTTTAAACTTATTATATTGCTTAATAATTCACTCTATGAATACCCTTAGTGCTCAGTGAGCATTGATGTCTTAATTATTCCTAAGAATAAGGTGATTATCACTCGTAATTCAATTTAAGAATTATGTGGGTGAAGACCCTTAAAGAGACAAGTTTAAGAGATTTAGCCAAAATTTGGTCCTAACTGGGCTTGTAGTGTTGGAAAGATGCTTTAATTTTAATTGATATTTACTTTCCTAACCCCCATTTAAATGAAACTTTATTTAGCCTAAGTCACTAGTAAGCCCTTAATTTCTAGGTGAGTGTCTTATTTAGTTTTGAGAAAGGTAGGCTTTAAGTGATCATGATTCAAGATTTAAAATTCATTTGAGAATCAAAAAAGGGGTATTAAATTGGTTAATTATTGACTTCAAAAGTCATACCCCTAAGTCCTAAGTTCATTTTATTTTTAATAAACTTCCAAATTTTAATAATTTAGAAATTTATTAACTTATCTTTTCAATTAAGAAAGGTTGGTTTCTACCAATTAACCCCTTGTGTTTCAAACCTCAAATAAATTGATTAAGATCAGAGGTTACCCATCTATCAGTTAACCCCTTGTGTTTCAAACATCCAAATTAAGATCAAAGGTTACCCACTTACGTTCTTGAATTAAGCTTAAATGTTAATTAAGGCTAAATTTCCAAATTTTCACATTTGCTCCGAAGGCTATAACACTTCATAATTTGTCAAATTCGATTCAAATGACTTTGAATTTTTTATCCTTTCTCATTCGTGGGTCAATTAAGACATCAGAGGAGAAAATGTGATTTTTCAAAATTTAATTTATTTTATATAATTATTTTNCACTTACTTTCTTGAATTAAGCTTAAATGTTAATTAAGGCTAAATTTCCAAATTTTCACATTTGCCCCGAAGGCTCTAACACTTCATAATTTGTCAAATTCGATTCAAATGACTTTGAATTTTTTATCCTTCCTCATTCATGGGTCAATTAAGGCATGAGAGGAGAAAATGTGATTTTTCAAAATTTAATTTAATTTATATAATTATTTTCATGCAAAAAAAGTATTTTTCAAAGAAAATTCCTAACTTGACCAAAGTAAATTATAATCCCTTGAAATTTTTAGTGATTTTTAAAAATTTAATTTAATTTATATAATTATTTTAATGCAAAAATAGGATTTTTCAAAGAAAATTCCCTAAATTGACTCAAGCTAAATGCTAATTCCTTGAAATTTTTGCTGGAGGTAGACCTAGACCAGAGGAGCATTTGGACCAAATTTTATGATTTTTTAATTTTATTTGAATTTGAAGAATTATTTTAGGTTCTGGGGTATTTATTAAATATAAAATATTTTAAATGGGAAAAATTAAGTTTTGTATTTTTGAAAAATCTTCCCGAGATCAGAGAACTCAGAGGAGAAAAGTTTATATTTTTTGAATTTTATTTGATTTATTGGAATTATTCTTAGTGAAAGCCCATATTATCATTTAAAAATTATTTTTAATCTTTAAAATTTAGTATATTTATTGCTAAAATCAGGAAAAATATTATAATTGTTCCTAAGTGCTTAGGAAGCAATTTAGAACAATTCCATGAATTTTATTATTTTTGTGATTTTTATGGATTTTTAATTATTTAAATATTTAAAATGTAGGCTAAAAATGAAATTTTAATTTTAAATACCATTTTATTTTTATAAAATACCTCTGATCATAAAGGACACAAAAAACAAGCTTTGTGAGAAGTTTGGGGGGCTCTCTCTAATAAATTTTCAGGACACCTCCCATGGCAGTGGAGGTGAGTTTTTATACAAATTTCCATGGGGTGGCTCTTAGGGAAAATGTTTGGGTGCATGGCGGTGCTTAGGTGGAGGGCAGAGGAGCTTTAAAATTTGATTTGGCTGAGCTAGTCTCTAGGTTTGATTTGGGTGAAGTTCCATGGGGGTGGCTCTTAGTTTTGAGCTTCTCCGGTGACTAGGCTAACTGGCCATGGCAAGGGGAGGTGGTTAGGTGCTCAGAGAAACCAAGGGAATCTGTCAAAGCAACTTAATTCAATGAGGTTTAGTTTTGGTAAGGGTATCTTAAGCATGTGCATCCTTTGGGATACTCATGTAGATGGTCCCTTAAACCCAATGGCCATAGGCTAGGGTTTAGCTACGACCAGTACATAGAGGACCTAAATGGGGATTCCAATTGTTCATGGCTTATTTATGGTGGTTGACACCTGAACTCTATGAAAATGCCTAACTTAGTCTTTTGCCCTTAAACTCCCCCAAATTACCTAGATACCCTTGGGACCCTAAATTTGGCCAAAATTCCCAAATTTACCCAAAATACCCAATTTTTTTCAGAAATTAATTCAAACCTTTTGAAAACAACTTAATTACCCAAAATTACCAAAAATGGGCATATTACCAAAATACCCCTCCTTAGCCCAAAATTCCAAAAATTAAAAAAAATCCAAAAATCCTAAAAATTTACAAAATACTCTAAATATTCCCAATTTCACTTTTCTCAATCAATACATAACTCAAATTGGGCCAATTTGATCATTTTGACCAAAACCACTAAATTTCTTTTAAAGGCCTGATTTTAATGCTAAAATTTTTCCACCCAATTTCACTTCCAGTTCAAATGTCCATCAAATTTTTCCCCATTTTCCATAATTTCAATGCTAAAATTAAATTAATTTTTCTTATGACCAATCTAAACCAAATCCAAGCTCAATTAACCCATGATTTGAGCCCAATTTTGATCTAAATCAAAACCTCAAATTTTAGCCCTATGACTTGGTTCCACTAAATTGAACCTGATGGCCTACTCCATTGGTCTCAATTTTGACCCTAAACTCTTCATAACATTCCTAAACATCAAATTTAACCTTCAATTGGCCTTGCTAAAGCCTCAATTTCATTTAATTTCAACCTAGGTCAAAAGCCCCAAATTTTGCCCCAAATTGGCTATTCCTCNCAAAAATGCATAACTTAGCCTTTTGCCCTTAAACTCCCCAAAATTACCTAGATACCCTTGTGACCCTAAATTTGGCCGAAATTCCCAAATTTACCCAAAATACCCAATTTTTTTCAGAAATTATTTCAAACCTTTTGAAAACAACCAAATTACCCAAAATTACTTAAAATGACCATATTACCAAAATACCCCTCCTTAACCCAAAATTCCAAAAATTCAAAAAAAAATCCAAAAAATCCCAAAAATTTACAAAATACTCCAAATATTCCCAATTTCACTTTTTTCAACCAACACATGACTCAAATTGGGCTAATTTGATCATTTTGACCAAAACCCCTAAATTTCCTATAAAGGCCCAATTTCCCCAAATCCAGATCAAATGTCCATCAAATTTTTCCCCATTTTCCATAATTTCAATGCTAAACTTAAATTAACCTTTCTTATGACCAATCTAAACCAAATCCAAGCTCAATTAACTCATGATTTGAGCCCAATTTTGATCTAAATCAAAAACCTCTAATTTTAGCCATATGACTTGGTTCCACTAAATTGAACCTGATGGCCTACTCCATTGGTCTCAATTTGGACCCTAAACTCTTCATAACATTCCTAAAAATCAAATTTAACCTTCAATTGGCCTTGTTAAAGCCTCAATTTCATTTAATTTCAACCTAGGTCAAAAGCCCCAAATTTTGCCCCAAATTGGCTATGCCTCCAAATTCCACCAAATTGAATAAATTAGCCCCAAAATTGGCACCCAATTAATGTTAAAAAATCTTCTTGGCATTCATATTGGCCATTCTCAACAATTAATTTGGAATTAGCCCACGGCTAGCCCAATCTAGACCCAAGTCTAGCCCAACATTCCCCAAATGACCAAATCTCCAAAATCCTTCAAATTAACCCCGCAATTGAACTCAAAATCTTTTCAATCCTTCACCAAAAATGTTCATTACAATCATCTACATCAAATTCATCAANTAAATTCCACCAAATTGAATGCGTTAGCCCCAAAATTGGCACCCAATTAATGTTAAAAAATCTTCTTGGCATTCATATTGGCCATTCTCAACAATTAATTTGGAATTAGCCCAAGGCTAGCCCAATCTAGACCCAAGTCTAGCCCAACATTCCCCAAATGACCAAATCTCCAAAATCCTTCAAATGGACCCCCGCAATTGAACTCAAAATATTTTCAATCCTTCACCAAAATTGTTCATTACAATCATATACATCAAATGCATCAATCATTTGGGTCAATTGGCAAGGCTATCCTATCCCAAACCCAAGTTTTGGTCATTTGAACCCACATTGGACCCATGGCCTAAAATTAGCCTAACCACCCCAAAGTCACCAAATTAATGAGTCCACAGCCATTAGTTGGACCTTAAGGATCAAGCTAAACCCCATAAAACCACTTAAGTTAATCCATGGACCAATGATCCCCTAAATCAAGGTATTTTTATTCATTATTTGCATAAGCCATGGATATTTTTGCCAAAACTAAACTTCAACTCATTTTATTGCTATGACATTTTCCCCTGGCTCACCTGACCACCTAGCCACCTCCCCTGGCCTAAACGGCCGGCCTAATGGCCGAAAAACACCAAAACAGTGAGGCACCCCCATGGAATCAAACCCATTTTAAACCTAGATGCCTCCTCATCTAAATCAAATGTTAGAGCCTCTCTGCCCTCTATCCAAGCATCATTTTTCACCCCTTAATTTGCCATGACATCCACCCTTAAGCCATTTTTATAGAAAGCTCCCCTCCACAGCTATGGCAGGAGAGTTGAAATTTTCTTAGAGAGAGCCCTCCAAATTGCTCACAGAGACTCTTTGAGACCTCCTCAAATCNTCATCAATCATTTGGGTCAATTGACAAGGCTAGCTTATCCCAAACCCAAGTTTTGGTCATTTGAACCCACATTGGACCCATGGACTAAAATTAGCCTAACCACCCCAAAGTCACCAAATTAATGAGTCCACAGCCATTCGTTGGACCTTAAGGACCAAGCTAAACCCCATAAAACCACTTAAGTTAATCCACGGACCAATGTTCCCCTAAATCAAGGTATTTTTATTCCTTATTTGCTTAAGCCTTGGATATTTTTGCCAAAACTAAACCTCAACTCATTTAATTGCTAGGACATATTCCCCTGGCTCACCTGACCACCTAGCCACCTCCCCTGGCCTAAACGGCCAGCCTAATGGCCAAAAAACACCAAAACTGTGAGGCACCCCCATGGAATCAAACCCATTTTAAACCTAGATGCCTCCTCATCTAAATCAAATGTTAGAGCCTCTCTGCCCTCTATCCAAGCATCATTTTTTACCCCCTAATTGGCCATGACATCCACCCTTAAGCCATTTTTATAGAAAGCTCCCCTCCACAGCCATGGGAGGAGAGTTGAAATTTTCTTAGAGAGAGCCCTCCAAATTGCTCACAGAGACTCTTTGAGACCTCCTCAAATAAAGCCAACCACTTTGCCTCACTGATTTCCATTGTGGAAGCTCAATTTTGAGCTCAAACTTCTGGCTAAAACTAGTACAGAGCTCAACACACCTCCACAGTCCACCAAACTCAATTTAAACTTACCCACACCTTCACCACAGTGAAAGAAGGAGAAGCCCCATCAAACCCCCTTCCACAGAGACCCTAGCACCAACACCTGAAATTGAGCTTGGTCGAATTCATACCTAGACCTTTCACCACAGCAAGAGGCTTAATCCCTAGCCTCTTTAAACTCCAATGAAAGTGTCGAGCACCTCTGACTGAAGCTTCCCTTCTCAGAGCAAAGGTATTGAACTCCCTGTTCGCCCGAGCCTATTTTGATTCTCCATTTGATTAGGCTTAATTTCATGGCATCTTAATCGTATAGATATGTTCCTCTGGTCTAGATGAGTATTTTAAAAAACTTTCATTCAATTTAGTGGAGAAATGAGGGAAATATTAAGTCTTGAAGATAGACGGTTCTCGGGCTAGGTTATTGGTGATGATGACGGAGAGCCGTCTGATCGTGCGTTCATCTCATCAAGAAATGAGATCAAGCTGGACAACACTTCCTTACATGAACCGCAGGCCTAGTCACTGCTAAGGTAGATGACATCGTCAAATAGGAGCGCGTCGCATAGAGCTTCGGAGCTGTCATAGGTTGACATGGCGTCGCGCATTTAAATAGATAAATAACGAATTAAATAAATCAGAACATGTCCCTAAACTTTAAAAATTCATATCTTGGTGTAGAAAAATTAAAAAAATAAAATAAAAACATCCTAGAGCTCAGTGAACAGAGGAGAACAATGTGGAAATCATTTAAAGTTTATTTGATGCATGTCTTATTTTTAATTAATTAAATACTGTTTTGAATCTTTTGATTCTCCATGCATGCAAACATTTTACCATGACTTACAATTTTGACATATTGTAGCCTATGATAAGGAGGAAATTCCCAAATTTTTCCAAGAGCAGGGGAGACCTCTTGACAGAGACCCATGTTTTTCAAGTCATTAAAAATGCTCCTAATTTCCACCAACTCAAAAACACAAAGAAATTTAATTTTTGGTTAACACAAACATCTAAATGACTTGTTTTTTAATCTCCACTAAGATTCAAAGTTCAAAGAACTACCCATAAATATTTCAAAATATTTTGAACTCATTTGATAACTCAAATTGATTTTTCAAGTTAAATGACATTTTTGGTACTAAAATGATTTTTAAGAATTAAAATATAACTAAAAAAATTATAAAAATTAATTTTTGGAGTTCAATGTGATCAATGGAATTTTTTAAAAATAAATTTGAAATTAAAATAGAAATTCCATTTTTAAGCTTATTTTTAATATTTAAATAATTAAAAATGATGAAANCAAGTCAACCACTTTCCCTTACTGATTTCCACTGTGGAAGCTCAATTTTGAGCTCAAACTTTTGCCTAAAACTAGTACAGAGCTCAACACACCTCCACAGTCCACCAAACTCAATTTAAACTTACCCACACCTTCACCACAGTGAAAGAAGGAGAAGCCCCATCAAACAACCTTCCACAGAGACCCTAGCACCAACACCTGAAATTGATCTTGGTCGAATTCATACCTAGACCTATCACCACAACAAGAGGCTCAATCCCTAGCCTCTTTAAACTCCAATGAAAGTGTCGAGCACCTCAGACTGAAGCTTCCCTTCTCAGAGCAAGGGTATTGAACTCCCTCTTTGCCCGAGCCTGTTTTGATTCTCCATTTGATTAGGCTTAATTTCATGGCATCTTACCCGTATAGATATGTTCCTCTAGTCTAGACGAGTATTTTAAAAACCTTTCATTCAATTTGGTGGAGAAATGAGAGAAATATTAAGTCTTGAAGATAGACGGTTCTCGGGCTAGGCTATTGGTGATGATGACGAAGAGCCGTCTGATTGTGCGTTCATCTCATCAAGAAATGAGATCAAGCTGGACAGCACTTCCTTACATGAACCGCAGGCCTAGTCACCGCTAAGGTGGATGACAGCATCAAATAGGAGCGCATCGCGTGGAGCTTCGAAGTTGTCGTAGGTTGACATGGCGTCGCGCATTTAAATAGATAAATAGGGAATTAAATAAATCAGAACATGTCCCTAAACTTTGGAAATTCATATCTTGGTGTAGAAAAAAAAATAATAATAAAAACATCCTAGAGCTCAGTGAACAGAGGAGAACAATGTGGAAATCATTTGAAGTTTATTTGATGCATGTTTTATTTTTAATTAATTAAATATTATTTTGAATCTTTTGATTCTCCATGCATGCAGACATTTTACCATGACTTGCAATTTTGACATATTGTAGCCTAAGATAAGGAGGGAATTCCCAAATTTTTCCAAAATCAGGGGAGACCTCTTGACAGAGACCCATGTTTTTCAAGTCATTAAACATGCACCTAATTTCCACCACCTCTAAAACACAAAGAAATTTAATTTTTGGGTAACACAAACATCTAAATGACTTGATTTTTAATCTCCACTAAGATTCAAAGTTCAAAGAACTACCCATGAATATTTCAAAATATTTTGAACTCATTTCATAACTCAAATTGATTTTTCAAGTTAAATGACATTTTTGGTACTAAAATGATTTTTAAGAATTAAAATATAACTCAAAAAATTATAAAAATTAATTTTTGGAGTTCTCTGTGATCAATGGAATTTTCTAAAAAAAAATTTGAAATTAAAATAGAAATTCCATTTTTAAGCTTATTTTTAATATTTAAATAATTAAAAATGATGAAAATCACAAAAATAACAAAATTCATGGTAATGTTCTAAATAATTTTCTAAGCACTTAGGAATAATTGGAATATTTTTTTCAAATTTCCCAAGTGAAGATATTGAATTTTAAAGCTTAAAAATAATTTTAAAAGGCTAAAAATGTATTTTCACCAAAATAATTACAATAAATCAAAGAAAAATAAATAAAAAATGTAAGATTTTGTTTCTCTAGGTTCTGTGACCTCAGGGAGATTTTTAAAAAACATAAAACTTAATTTTTAACTCTTAAAATATTTTATAATTAATAAATTCTCCATAAATTAAAATAATTCTAATAATTCACAAAAAACTCAAAAAATCATGAAATTTGGTCCAAATTGTTCTTTGATCTAAGTTTACCTCCAATAAAAATTTCAAGGGATTAGGTTTTGCCTTGGTCAACTTATGGAATTTTCTTTCAAAAATCCTATTTTTGCATAAAATAATTATGTAAATTAAATTAAATTTGAAACATCACAATTTCTCCTCTAATGTTTTGATTGACCCATGAGTAAGGTAAAATAAAAATTTCAAAGTCATTGAAATTAAATTTGATGAATTATGAAGTGATAGAACCTTAGGAGCAAAAGTATAATTTTTGAAGTTTAGCCTTAATTAACATTTAGGCTTAATTCAAAAAGCGAAAGGGGTAACCTGTGACTTTAACTAATTCATTTGGATGATTGAAACCAAAAGAGGATTAATTGGTAGAAACCAATCTCACTTTTGTTAATTAAATGATAAATTTGTAATTTTCTTAAAATTATTAAAATTTGGAAGTCTAGTCAAACAAATGATCCTAGACTTAGGGGTATAGTTTTGGGTGTTAATAACTCACTAATTTAATACCCCTATTTGATGCTCAAATGACTTTAAAAAATGAATCATCATCGCTTGAAATTTTAATCTCTTTGTAAGACATCCACCAAAATCTTAAGGGCTTAGTAGTGACCTAAGCTAAATCAAAATTGGTTAAATAAGGATTAGAAAAGTGGACATAGCTAAAACTACAAACCTTTGGAACACTGCAAGCTCAAATTAAAATTGGCTGAGTGTCTTTGATAACACTAAATTGCCTCTTTAAGGGTTTTCACCCACATAATCTTNAGTCTAACCTAGTCCAAACACAAGATTTGGTCATACGCACCTTCTTGGACTTATGGCCAAATCCAAACCAATTGAGCTTGGAATGGTCAAATGAGCCTTCCATTTTTGGACTTATGGCCAAATCCAAATCAATTGAGCTTGGTATGGTCAAATGAGCCTTACCATACTTATAATAGACTCTAAGGTTGAGTTTAAAGCCAGCCACCAACCCATGGTTAAGCTTGATATTTATCTCAGGTTGAGTTTAAAACCAGCCACAAACCCATGGTTAAGCTTGATATTTATCTCATGGGTAAAAGGTTAAGCTTGAAACCAACCACCAACCCATGGTTAAGTTTAATATTTATCTCATGTGTAAATTTTTTTTTTAATTTTTAAAGGGATAAAAAGAAGGTTAAATCAAAGTACTTGTTATACCACATGTCAATACTTTATGATGCCATTTTTACTGCTCATTATAAGCTTTAACCATGACCCAACCCTTGGTTAACCACTTTNATTTGTTAACCACTTTAACCCAAGCTATAGCCAAAAACCGTGAGCCCCCACATGGCCAATACCCAAATTCATGCCAAGAAGCCACCTCAGCCCAAATTGAGTTGAGAGCCTCCTCTACTTAACACCTAAGCAGTGGGGCTAACCCCTCAATTGGCCATCCAAGCTTCCCCTGCACTTAAGAAGTGGGGCTAACCCCTCAATTGGCCATCCAAGCTTCCCCTTGGCCAATTTCTATAAAATGCCCCCCCCCTCCCACGACCATGAATGGGGTAAAAATTTTTTTTTTTCACCAAGGCCTCCCAAACTCCTTAGAGAGCTTCTCTAAGAGTCCCTTAGCACATTACAATCCATTTCCCTCTCCCAATTCCATCACAAAAATCCAATATTGAGTTTGAATTCCTGCCAGAAACCATGTCAAACTTCAATCCAAACCTACACAGCACCAAACTTCAAACAAATTGGCTCTACACCTTCACAACAGTGAAGGAAGCCAAACCCCCATCAATTCCCCCTCTGAAATAGCCTCTACCATAGCTCTCAACCAACACCCAAAATCGGCTGTGGTTGAAATCATATATAGGCCTTACACTAGAGCCAAAGGCTTCATCCCTAAGCTCTTTGG
>JXCR01143631.1:79636-93207 GCA_002079205.1 Phalaenopsis hybrid cultivar
CCCCCTCTGAAATAGCCTCTACCATAGCTCTCAACCAACACCCAAAATTGGCTGTGGTTGAGATCATATATAGGCCTTACACCAGAGCCAAAGGCTTCATCCCTAAGCTCTTTGGGACCCAACGAAGGTGTGAAGAATCTCTAATTGAGGCCAAACCTCTCGGAGCAAAGGTACAACCTCACTCACTCTCTCGAGCCTTCGTGAGCTCTCCATTTATGATGGCTTGATTTCATAGTATGTTTACCATATAGATGTATTCGTCTCTTCAAGACGAACAATTTAAAAAAAATCATCAAAATCCATTATAAAACGAGGAGATATCAAGGTTTTAAGTAGGAGGGATCTCGGTTAAGGCCATCGGGGACGATGAACGGATGCCGTCCATTCTCGCGTGTATTGAATGGATGGCGGAGATCAAGCCGGATGATCCTCTGGAATGATATGGCGGTCTGCGTGGCAGGTGACTTAGAAGGCAGCGTCGAATAGAAGCACGCCGCGTGGATGTTCGACTGATCCGATGATCCAGTCAGCCCGTGGTTTGAATAAATAAATAGGGGTATTTAATAAATTCAGAAAAAAGCCCCAAAACTTCAAAAATCCATATCTTTTCATAGAAAATTCATAAAAATAAAATAAAAATACCCCCTTGCTCAGTGAATAGAGGAGAATCATATGGAATT
Organism: Phalaenopsis hybrid cultivar; assembly: GCA_002079205.1. Lineage (NCBI taxonomy): Eukaryota > Viridiplantae > Streptophyta > Magnoliopsida > Asparagales > Orchidaceae > Phalaenopsis > Phalaenopsis hybrid cultivar. Next base: position 80,317 of record JXCR01143631.1, read on the forward strand.
ATTTTCACATTAATTTGATGCATAAATTATTTTTAAAAAATGAATCAGGGTTAGTGGTTTTTTTCAATTCTCCATTCATATTGGATTATCACCTTGACCCCAAAGTTTTATATGTTGTAGCCTCTGTCTAGGTGCACAATTTGAGCATTTTTTCAAAGACATAAGAGATTCATAGATAGAGATCTTAATTTTCTAAGATTTTATGCATTTTTTACTCAAATAATTATAGAAAATTGTATGTGGCTTAGAAAAATCTACGAAAATTCATGTAAGTTTCCTATGGCGAGAGTAGTCTTAGGAAATAATTTCATGATTTTTAAGAATCAAAACATCACTATTTTGAGCAAACTCCAATTTACTTTAAAACATTTAATTTAGAGTACAAAGAGATCAAAATCACTTGATGTTTGTTATTCACTGTGGCTCATGAGTCAGAGAACTCACCATAAAAATTTCAAAGAATTTTGAGATCATTTGATATTTTTAATTGATTTTTAAAGATCATCATCAAAATTTAACACTTAAATACCTTCAAAAATCAAAATATAACTCTAAAAATTATTCAACCTAATTTTTTGAGTTTTCTGACATCAGGGGGATTTAATAAAAATAAAATGATATTTAAAATAAAAACCTAATTTTTATTTATTTTTTTNATTTATTTATTTTTTAATTATTTTAATAATTAAAAAAATATTAAAAATTACAAAAATCACAAAGATCACAAAAATATTCTAAATCACTTCCTAAACACTATTTCTCTGGGTTCACTAACCTCAGAGAGATTTTCCAAAAATAAAAAAATCTATTTTTCAACACTTAAAATCTATTTTATTAAAGTCCCCAAAACTTAAAATGGTTAGAATGCGCCAAGGCAGCTTGAAGAGGCTCTTAAAGCAAATTGGCAGAGTTTCCCCAAGGATTTTGGCACTTAACTTCTTTCTCCATAGGAGGTGGTGTTTAAATAGAGAGGGAAAGATGGCCAACAAGGTTGGCCAGTGGGTGGAAAGGGGTGCTTAGATGGAGGGCTGAGTGGGACCAATAGCTAATGGGGGTGAGCCAACCCAGGGAGTCCCAATTTTATGTTTAAAGCTTGGGGTGGTTCTCGATTTCAGTGTTTTCTGGCAACTTGGTCGGCCGACCAATACAGGGCAGGTGGTTAGGGTGGTCAAGGGAGCCAGAGGAAGCTTAATGGTGATTAGGCTTGGAGTTTGATGGATGATAACAAATCTCTCCTTGGATTAGTCATTTTTGGAAGGGAACCCCCAAATCAAGGGAACCCCCAAATCAAGGGACCCTTGGTCCATGGCTCAATTAGGTTAGGCTAAGTGGATCTAGGTTGGACACTAAGGTTCAGAAGTTGGCCATGGTGACCATGACATGGTTAATTTTAATGAGCTTGGTCAAATTTACGTTTGGGTTCAAATTTGGCTTTTGGTTAGATTTGGGTTGAGTTTTAGTTTGGGTTGAGACTTGGGTTAAGTGATTGATCAAATTGACTTTGATGATCATCATGAGAAGTTTGTTAAAGGAATTGGGTGATTTTGAATTGATTTGGAAGTTCAATTAAATTTTGTCGGCACTATTTTTGGTGTGGGGTTTGCCCGTAAGAAGCTGTCAGTCATCGGAATTGAAATCCCGTTNTTAAATTGAAGCCAAATAATAGGAAAGCTTGAGAAGTCACCGAAGTTCTCCTTCGAATATGTGACATCCTTTAGTGTTTCCTCCTTTGGACTCCAAAACAAAATGTTCCAAATTTGAACCAATCCCCCTTCACACTTCTTAGTCTGATATCTTTGAAATGTCCTTACCATTTGAACTTCTTGAAGGTAACTTTTCTTGATTTTTATCGAGAGTATTCTTAAGTAACTTCAGTTATCTATGATGTAATTAACTATAGGAACTTGCCCTTATAGGAAGCTTTTACCGAACCCAGTATAATATAAACCCTATTTAATTCCTTATATTAAATAGGAGAACTTGTCGGCCAATACATTGGTTTGCAGACCAAAACTGATGTCATAACTTTCTTTAGTTTATTTGATCGAGCCTCACCCTCAATTCTTGTGTTCATCCTTCGGGATAGATATAAGATTTGAGGTAAAGCGCTCTTTCATCTAAACTATCAAAATTATGGGGTCAGTTTGAATTCATCTTTTTCAAAACTAAAATTTTTTTAAAAAAATGTCCTTCCGAAGCGGGCAATGAGATTTCAATTCCGATGACCGACGACTTCTTACAGGCAAACCCCACACTAAAAATAGTGCCGACATCTTTTGGCGACTCCGTTGGGGTTATGCTTCTCTCTCCATTTAAGTCAAGAAAAAAAAATTTCTTCATACATTGGTAATGCATTCATGTCCCTCATGAATCAAGATTACCTTTCTTCCATTGGCATACTTTACCCATATCTGTCTTGGGAAAGTACGGTCAACTCTTTTGAATTTCAGGATCATCTGTTCAACCATCTTTGGACAGAGTGATTCAGAAGGCCATTCTTTATATATCGGTAATGCGTTCATGTCCCTCATGAATCAAGATTACCTTTCTTCCGTTGGCATACTTTACCCATTTCTGTCTCAACTCTTTTGAACTTTAGGATCATCTGTTCAACCATCTTTAAACAGAGTGATTTAGAAGGCCATTAAGGACATTCTGATCTTTATATGGGGTCGCACCCCTAATAAGTGTGTAGGCGGACTAGTTCCACCTGGGCGTTGTGTAAAGTGGGTCTCGCACTGGGTCCTAAAATATTTTAATTTTGCAAATTAGACCAAATTGCGTCATACTATGCAAATTTTGTAAAATTTAATCAAATCTTTTTGAAAATTTTGAAATTTTCATTAACCTGGTCTTTAGACTTTCCCTTTGTTAGCTTTAGTGTTTGCGCTAAAACTACAACACTGGCCATATAACTGACCCCAGCAATTTCTTTTGCGAAGTTCCTGCAATGATCTACCCAACGCTAACATTCACTTGCAACCTGCCAATAAGCCGTGAGGCTCGCAACGTTGCTACTACCATCAAATTTGGAACAGTATTTGAAGATCTCGAGGCCACCCTCGGGAAGGCTCCTTTTGTTATTATGAAAGTTGCTGCTCTAGAAGTACAAGAGCCAGCTGCTGAATTGAACTTGAAATCCCTTGATGACTTTTCTGTTCACAAGAAAATCAAGACCTCTGCTACCGTCACTATAACACCAACAAAGACAGTTGTCCCCGCTACTAATGGAAAAGAAATCGTGATAATAGAAAATCTGATTGAAGGGTTAGCTTCCTTACCTTCAACTTTCAAAATCGGATCAAGTTCGAAGACTATACCGTTGACCCGGTCTCAGAGAAGAAACCGCAACAGAAAAGCCCAAAAAGCAACCAAAATTCAGATCCCTGAGAAAATATCTACTGAAGAGGAACCTCATCAGAAGGAAGAAAAATTACCAGAAATCTATCCAATGCTGAGAGGAGGCAAATTCTATCCTCTTATGAATAACGATGGACACGAAAATGTCCAAAAGATTGCTGCTACTCTGCCAATCTCTCGTGAACAGAGTAGGGGAAGGAAGAAATTCCATCCCATCTCTCAACTCAGTACAGTTTTTCAACAATTGGCTGTCAAAGAAGGTTGTTCAGTCCATAAGTTACTCAGATGAATGGGATACACAATATCCCCTTGAATGAAAGAAGAGATCTTGAGGGATATTAAATCCAAAAAAAATACATCTGTTCATATTTCTGTCCAGTCCCGTTTGGGAAATAGATTTGATACTGCAGGACATCGACCCATAAAATCATGATTGGGTCCAAGAATTTTGCAAAAATATTTATATAAGGGCAAGTGATATATCACGAATTGAAGAGAAAGTTGAAAAACTTTGAGATGAGATCTATGAGTTAGCTCGAGAANTTGAGATTCAACAGATGTTTATGCAGTGGAGGATAATATAAAAGCAAATAAGCACACACTAACATAAATTCATAACTACAACACAAAAAAAAAAAATACTTGGTAGTAAATTGAAAATTTAAACATGAAATTCTTAAGTAAAAGTTACCCATACTCTAAGCTTTTCTAATATCTCTTGAATAAGTTCTTCACAAACCAACAAAATACAATAAACAACAATTTTCACACAATTACTACCACAAAAACAAAACATAACTATTCACAAAAACACAAACACATTTCTAAACACCGCAACAGTATCCAACATAACAAAACACATATAACAACAGCAGTCCAAACAACTACAACAAACAATAACATATCAAAGAGTAGCAGTCTGAACAGCTACAACACATAAAAGTTCAGACAATTTAAAAATAAAATATTCAAATTAATCCTCTTCCTCCTCCTCTTCCTCCTTATCATCATCATAACAAAACTTTGTAGGCTCATAGTGAGGGTAATGTGGATATGAAGAAAATACCACACTTTGATCACCCTTGATAAGGTGTTCCAAAGATTTGTGATATTTTTCTTCATAATTATTATGTCTCTGCATATAGGTATCAATATGTCCTACATAATTTTCTAAATTCAGCACCTTATCCATAGTGTAGTTGATGTTATCTAATATACTCTGCATTAATTGTGACTGCGCATTAAGACTAGTCAATTGGCTTTGTGATGTAGATGCTCACCAAAGAGAAGCATGAGATGTAGAAGCACCCGAACCTCTTGAAAATCATAATTTCCAGCCAAATATAGAATGCTCTGAATAAGATTTCACGTTGAAACTTGTACTAGACTTTAGTGGTTGCAGAATCTTCTCTTAACTATCAAATCTCACACCAGCCTGCTCACTTAAAGAAAAGATTAAGGATGTGAATCCCAATCCAGTAGCAGTTTTAGCTCTGGCAAAAGTAGTGATAACCTGATAGATTAAGAATCCAATATCAATCGCCTTTGATTGCTAAATACAGTAGTTCAGAATTGATCTCTCTTGTAACTTCACTCAGATGAAACAAAATAGTGTCACGCTTTTGTCATGGCATCAAGCTCTGGTGCTAGAAGATTCACTCTTCTATCATTCATTATTATCCACAATCCTCTTCCCACAGTCAATGAAGAAATAATCCCATCTAACTCTCTGTCAGTAGGATTATTATTTGAATAAAAACATAATAAACTCGGTGGTTGTAGGTAAAACAAATAGATTACCTCAGAGAGAAAAGCTACTGATTTCCCTCTCACCATAACTTGATCTTCTCTACCTCAGGGAGATTAGCATAAAACTCCCGAACTAAAAAAATGACCGCTACAATAGAAAAACAACAGAAACGCTCCCACTGTTGATGAACTATCAAATCTTTCATAGCTCCGCTTGAATTTTCAAAACACCACTTAGGAATCAACTTTCGGGACTACATCGCTTTCGCATGTCGATTTTGATCTTTTGAACTAACAAATTTACTTGAATTGAAAGTAGACTTCCCCTTGCTCTTCTTCATCTTTGGTGTCATTTTCTAAAAATTACATAAAATTCACAATAAATCTAAACTCAAGTCTAAATCACTAAACTTAACTTCCAAAAGCTTAAACTATCATTTCCACATATTTTCCATAAATTTTTCATAAGTTTTGACCATGAATAGTGATTTTTGCATAATTCAACAATGTACTCCAAATATATGGTGAAAATAAAAAATTTCTACACAAAAGTGAAACTTTCACCTTAAAATGATGAAATCTAGCAAATTTGGCTCAATTCCACCAAGAAATTTTCAACTTAGGAGATGCCCTAGATCCAAAATTGCAAAATTAAAAGGAAGAAGAAGACATCAAGCGGAAAAAAAGGGTGATTTTTGGCTCAATTTTTCACCTTTAACCATTTGTGAAGCGATTTTAGTGAACCGGCGCTTAAGCGTGATTGGTTCAACACTTAGGTGCCTGCCTCTTGGGTAACCTATGCTTAACCATAGGGTTTTGGCCCCTGGGCACTAGTGCACAATTTTGGATATTTTCAATTTTTAAGTTAAATGCACATTTTACCTAAGTCATCCACCCCTAAATTGTCTTATAAATCTTAATAACTATTTTCTTCCCCTTCTATTCTCATCTTTCTAAGAATTCACAATTTTTCACACAAACAAACACTTTCATTAATTTTTCTAAAAAAATTCAAACACAACTTTCTTAACAAATAAAAACAATTTCATAAAAAAAACACATATTTTCTTCAATCCAAAGATTCTTGGACGAGAACTCATAAGCACATCAATTTAAATACAAAAAGAACTTAACATCAAAACACATAAAAAAACAAAAACTAACTACAAACAAACAAACTAGACGCTTGAACTTAATTCCATTCACTTTTCGGTGGAACATATCCTGGCCTTTCACTTGTTTCTCCTAGGGCATTCAGAATATAGATTTTGTAGAACAGATGGTGGTGAAGAACTCTCATTGAGTCTTCTTTAATCCACTTATTTTTCAAATACATCCCCTTGTCCGCTTCTTCTATATGACTTGTATCATTGAATTGCATTTTGAGTTGTCATCCGATATGCTCCAAGTGTGCATTAGTCTCATTCACTTTTGCTTTGATTGAAGCTGTGCGCCTCAATTTTTGCAATCTTCTATGTTATTCCTTCAATACTAATGACTAGGAATCTACTGTATAACTCTTATGCAATTTGACTCATGAACCTCTTATTAATGGCTTCTTCTTTCTTTTTACTGCAATCTCCCAAGAAGACATGTTTCAAAGTTCTCTCACTCTTTTTCTCTTCATTTAGACTTTAGGATGAAAATTTGAAGTGGGGTAAGAAATTCTTCTCATTCCCATGTTATTTATAGGTCTTGGATGAAGCCTAAACCAAATACTCACGTTCACAAACCACCAAACCACGTTTAAAGCTACTAAAGCACGTTTAATCCTTCTAGAATATTAATTCTACACATTTGTTAAACTGTCGCACTTAAGCGCTGAGTGGTGGTGCTTAAGTGTCGATGCTTACTTTAGCACATGTCTGCTTAACGTCAAAATATGCATTCTAACTCATCTAAGTCATCAATTAAGGTCTTAGAATCCTCACAATATCATTATATATTCAAAAATACTACCTCATTTTTCTTAATCAAACACAACAACATATCATTTAAAGCAAATACACATTGATAACTATGAGTTGCCTCCCACAAAGATCTTAGTTTTATGTCGTCAGCCTGACATAACCAGTGCTCATTCTGGTTGACCTAACAACATAAGATCATTTAAGTTAAGTTGATCCCATAAAAAATAGGATTTCAGCCTGTGACCATTCACTTTGAATATTTTATCAGTTTTATGATCTTTGATATCCATAGTTCGTAGAGAAAAAATTTTATCACAACAAATGGGCCTATCCACTTGGACTTAAGTTTTCCTGAAAATAATCTTAATTTGGTATGGTAAAACTTGTTGCGTTGGCTCAAAATGTTTAGTATGAATCCTTTGGTCATGCACATTCTCATCTTTTCTTTATAAATCTTAGTACTCTTATAGGATTCATTCATTTTCTCTTCAATCTCATTTAATTGTAAGTCTTTTCTCCCCAACATTTTTTAAATTATAATTGAATTTTTTAATAACCCAATATGCTTTATGCTCAAGTTTAACTAGTAAATGACAAGCTTTCCAAATATTAGCCTATATGGGGGCATTCCTATAGGAGTTCTATATGCAGTTCTATAAGCACACAAAGCATAATCAAGTTTGACTGAACAATCCATTTTTGTTGAATTCATAGATTTTTCCAAATTTCTTTTAATTTCATAAATGGATAGTTCAACCAATCTACTTGTCTGAGGAAGATAAGCAGTAGTAATTCGATGGTTATTATGATATTTCTTGACTAATTTCTCCATTATTGCATTTCTAAAATGACTTCTCCCATCAATTATGATTACTCTTGACACTCAAATCTACAAAATATGCTCATTTTTAAAAACTTTGCAACACTTTGAGCATCACATTGAGGTAAAACAACAGCTTCTATCCATTTGAATACATATTTTACTGCTAACATTATATAAATTTCTAAAAGATGGTATAAACGGTCTCATGAAATATAAAGATTGTAAGCCAACAAAATCCGGATTGTAAAATTTTGTATGTTGTTTTATCAACCCCAAAATGTCCCCCAAAATCAGAATCATAACATTTTAAGATAATTTCATAAGTTTCTTCTAAAGGCACACATCTTCGAATGATTAGATCATTTCCTTGTTTATATAAAAACGGGTCATCCCAAAAATAAGTCTTAGCTTCAGATAAAAATTTTCTCTTTTGTTGGAATGTCAGACCATATGATATAATATCACTATAAATAAAGTTCACAATGTCGACATACTATAGAACACACCACTTATTAGTATTGAACAATTTTTTATCCAGAAAATTTTCATTAAATTCTTTTTCAAAATATAATGATTTTCTAATTCAAGCATGGACAGATGATCGACAATTTGATTATCAGCTCCCTTCCTATCTAATATTTCGAAGTCAAATTCTTTAATAAGAAGAATCCATCTTATCAATCTTGATTTTGTATCATTCTTTTTCAATAAATATTAAATAGCAGAATGATCTGTATGTACAACACATTTTGTTCCAATTAAATATGATCTAAATTTATCAAAAGTATATACTATTGCTAATAACTCTTTCTTAGTTGTTGTATAATTAATTTGAACTTTATTAAGAGTTCTACTAGCATATTAAATTACTTTGAAAGTCTTACCATGTTTTTTTCCTAAAACGGATTCAATAGCATAATCACTTGCTTCACACATCTATTCAAAAGGGTTTTCCCATTCTAGTGAAATAATAATTGGTGCAGTGACTAATTTTTCTTTTAATATCTCAAAAGATTTTAGGCATTGATCTCCATTTTCTATATATGTAAATATTTATGAAGTTGACACCACTACTTGAATATTTTAATCCCCGACAATGGCACCAAAAACTTGATCCCGAATATTTGATATAGATATATGTAAAATGCGATGTATGTGATTAATTTTCTTAATAAATATTCTTAATTGCAATGATGTCAAAACCTTGGTGTCAAGAAAAAGCTAGGCAAATCTTTCAATATGAAGTAGATAAGAATGCAATTATAATTTTAAATATGGGATACTACGCAATTATAAGTATCATTATTAAGTAATATAGAACTTTCTGATTAAGTCCCGAATATCGAACCCACATAGAGAACTAGATTTAGATAACAAAATTTTTCTTAGCAATATATTATTACATAAACTTAAGATACTAAATTAGGAATAAAAGTTCGATTCTTTTTATAATTTTTGATAATTTGAAAATAAAGTAAACAACTAATTAACTTAACTAAAACACTTGCAAGATGAAGGCAATATACATAAAAATATCTTTTTTCTTATCATGAATCAGTGATAAATATAAAAATTATATTGTGGAAATATGCTAAATGTGTAGTGTCAAATAAGAGCAATAATAGTATTTACCCTTACTAGAGATGTTATAAAGAACATTGACTAATCTATAGTTTGAATAGTTCTGAAGACCGGCTAGGTAGGGAAGATACTAGCTCTCAGTCTAGAGTTCCTTCTTCTCCCTCCATCTGGGAATTAACATCTCCTATCAAAACCTAAAACTACAAATCAAATTGGGGGCTTTAGCCTGTCACTCTAAAGTCCTCTAATTCTACACACTTAAAACGTTTATTTCCCTATTTATTTGCACTAAGTATCATGAACTTTATTCTCATTCATGAAATCAATATGTTGTTCCAACCATTTTTTGACTGAGACAATATCATCTCGGATCTTATATGCTCTCACAATAGGTATTAAAATCTTAATTGGCCAAATCAACAAGTAAATGAAGTGCAAGGTTTTGAATCATCACAACTTCTCCAACACTGAAGTCTAATACTTCACACAAACTCCTTTAAATATTTAATCTCTTATCATTTCAAGGAAAAGAAAAAAAAACTACTCATAATCCATGGAGAAAACATAACCACACATGAGTTTAAAAGTAGAAATCATGCACACAAATAAGAAATCTAAATTAAAACCAAATGTGGTACACAACGATAAGCACTTATCTCAAATTCTATTTCTTCTCTCACAATATAAACTAACACTCATGTTGACCTCACTTTTGGTTGAGGTCTAGTAATTTCTTTAGTAGCCTAGGTCTAGCCATAGGACTTTCCTACTAACTAGTCTTAGAAAACTAGAAAATGCATCACCACTAGAAACTCAAAAATTCTTCTCTTTACTCAATTTGAAGTTCCACATATTGGTCCTCACCATTAGAAACTCAAAACTCTTCTCTTTACTCAACTTGAAGGTCCACATATTGGTCCTAACCTCTAGCATTAGAAACTCAAAACTCTTATCTTTACTCAAATTGAAGTTCCAAATATTGGTCCTAACCTCTAGCACTTAGTAGGTAAGATCATTATGAGGGAACTCAAGGAGAGTTCCTATAGGGCTACTTGACCTTAGGATTGACCCTGGGTGTTGATTTGGAGCTAAGGTACACCATACCCTCACAATACCCTCACCATACTCTGGCTAAGACCAATACATGGGGACCCAAAATGGAGATTTCATTGATCCATGACTCATTCAAAATGGTTCTCTACCCAATTGCACTTGAAATGCCCAACTTGGCCTTTTGCCCCTAGGCAACTCCAAATTACCTAACAGTCCTTGAGACCCAAATTTGGCCAAAATTCCCAAATTTTGCCAAAATACCCAAAACTGATCAAAACTCATTCCANAAAATATTTTTTTCAAATTTCCTAAGTGAAGATATTGAATTTTAAAGCTTAAAAATAATTTTAAAAGGCTAAAATTGAATTTTCCCAAAATAATTACAATAAATCAAAGGAAAAAAAAAATTGTAAGATTTTGTTTCTCTAGGTTCTCTGACCTCAGAGAGATTTTTCAAAAACATAAAACTTAATTTTTAACTCTTAAAATATTTAATAATTAATAAATTCTCCATAAATTAAAATAATTCTAACAATTCAGAAAAAAACTCAAAAAATCATGAAATTTGGTCCAAATTGTTCTTTGAACTAAGTTTACCTCCAATAAAAATTTCAAGGGATTAGGTTTTGCCTTGGTCAAGTTATGGAATTTTCTTTCAAAAATCCTATTTTTGCATAAAATAATTATATAAATTAAATTAAATTTGAAACATCACATTTTCTCCTCTAATGTTTTGATTGGCCCATGAGTAAGGTAAGATAAAAATTTCAAAGTCATTGAAATTAAATTTGATGAATTATGAAGTGATAGAACCTTAGAAGCAAAAGTGTAATTTTTAAGTTTAGCCTTAATTAACATTTAGGCTTAATTCAAAAAGCGAAAGGGGTAACCTGTGACTTTAACTAATTCATTTGGAAGATTGAAACCAAAAGGGGATTTATTGGTAGAAACCAATCACACTTTTGTTAATTAAATGATAAATTTGTAATTTCCTTAAAATTATTAAAATTTGGAAGTCTAGTCAAATAAATGATCCTAACTTAGGGGTATAGTTTTGGGTGTTAATAACTCACTAATTTATTACCCCTATTTGATGCTCAAAGGACTTTAAAAAATGAATCATCATCGTTTGAAATTTTAATCTCTTTGTAAGACATCCACCAAAATCTTAAGGGCTTAGTAGTGACCTAAGCTAAATCAAAATTGGTTAAATAAGGATTAGAAAAGAGGACATAGCTAAAACTACAAACCCTTGGAACAGTGCAAGCCCAAATTAAAATTGGCTGAGTGTCTTTGATAACACTAAATTGCCTCTTTAAGGGTTTTCACCCACATAATCTTTAAATTAAATCACAAATGATAATTTCCATTCTCTTAAGGATAACTGAAACATTATTATTCACTGAGCATTAAAGCTATTTACAGGATGGGTTATTAAGCAACATAATAAGTTTGATTGAGCTTTAGACTTTTTACCAGGCAGTGAGAGGGGAGCATGGACTCGCTTCTCCCTCTAGACCTGTTGGATACCTCTAAGGTCTACTAAACTTAATATGTTTTGCTTAACAAAAATAATCCTTAATTAAACTAACAGGAACCCACCAAGATATGACCTAGGGTTTAGGTACCCAAAACTTTACTTTCCTCCTTCATATAAAATACCCTAACATGTATTTTGAGTTTTCGGTGGTGGAACAAGAAAACTCGCCAGGTACGCTTTTACAGTTTAAAGCATCGTCTTTCTTTTGATGTTAACACAAACTTGAATGCTAAACAATAATTTCACCGTGCATGAAAACTAAATCTATTAGGATAGCCACAAAAACAAAACTAAAACAAAAATTAAAATCAATTAAGATAAAATTCACCCCCACAACATTCTGTTGACCTCACTTTTGGTTGAGGTCTAGAAATTTCTTTAGTAGCCTAGGTCTAGCCATAGATGTTGACCTCACTTTTGGTTGAGGTCTAGAAACTTCTTTAGTAGCCTAGGTCTAGCCATAGGCTTTACTACTGACTAGTCTTAGAAAACTAGATAAGGTACCCTCACCATTAGAAACTCAAAACTCTTCTCTTTCTCAACTTGAAGTTCCACATATTGATCATAACCTCTAGCACATAGTTGGTAAGATCATTATGAGAGAACTCAAGGAGAGTTCCTATAAGGCTACTTGGCCTTAGGATTGACCCTGGGTGTTGGTTTGGAGCTAAGGTATACAATACCCTCACCCATACCCTCACAATACCGTGGCTAAATGACCAAATCACATCAATTGGACTTACAACCATGCCAATTGGCCCAAAAAAATGTTGTATTTGCTTCATAGAAATATTTTACATCAAATTTGATCATAAATTTGCATTAGTAAAACCTTTTGATCATCTAATTTGGTTTAAATCCAAAACCCCAAATTA
>JXCR01143631.1:147673-175160 GCA_002079205.1 Phalaenopsis hybrid cultivar
CACTTTTATTTATGCTTGTATTTACATACCTGCATAGAAAATATAAAATTGCATAAATCACCCCCACAACATTTTAAAAATATAAGACAACTCAAAGCTTAATCACAAACATCACAAAAGATACAACTTCAACTAAATTAAAATGTCTCTATTTGAAGAACGGGAACCCTCGGAGGAGGTAACCTATGGTTGCTAACGAGGTTTTCCGCAGTCTAAATGAAATTATGGAACTCATTAAGTTGAGTTTAGTAAATTCATTTGGATTAAGTGATTAATATAAAATAGTAGTGTTGAGACGTTGGAACTATGGGATCTTGACCGGTGTCGCTTTAATCAACTTTAATATGCCCATAAAAAAATTTAAAGAACTTTAACCATAGGGTCACCTGATTTGACATTATAAACAAATGACCTAGAAAACTTGAACTCCGCTACAACGAGGAGCTTGGAGCTTACATGGTAGGTAACCCGGCCATCTTCAACAGCAAGAGGATCTGCACTAATACATCTTTTCCTTAGATTTAAACAACAAAGCCATAGGATATCAAGATTGTTTGCCTAGTGCAACATAAATCCTCAAACACATCTTTTAGGCATTTGTACATTCCTGTTGTACAATCTAAGCCCTAACTCGCCTTAGGATTCTGAGGTTGTCTTTCGCATGACCTAAATCCTCACATCTTCAAGGTTATTTGTGTTGATTGCTTCACACAAATGTAAATACTAATAAATAGAAAATTGCAGGAGGAAACATCTAAATGATTTCTGTTAAATTGAAGCCAAATAAAAGGATAGCTTGGGAAGTCACCAAATTTCTCCTTCGGATCTGTGACATCCTCTAGTGTTTCCTCCTTTGGACTCCAAAACAAAATGTTCCAAATTTGAACCAATCCCCCTTCACACTTCTTAGTCCGATATCTTTGAAATGTTCTTACCATTTAAACTTCTTGAAGATAATTTTTCTTGATTTTTATCGAGAGTATTCTTAGGTAACTTCAATTATCTATGATGTAATTAACTATAGGGGAGAAGCTTTTCCCGAACCCAGCATAATATAAACCCTATTTAATTCCTTATATTAAATAGAGGAATGCTTTTCCCGAACCCAGCATAATATAAACCCTATTTAATTCCTTATATTAAATAGAGGAACTTTTCGGCCAATACTCTTCTCTTGAACCCAACATAATATAAATCCTATTTAATTCCTTATATTAAATAAGGGAACTTGTCGGCCAATACATTGGTTTCGCAGACCACAGATGTCATAACTTTCTTTAGTTTATTTGATCGAGCCTCACCCTCAATTCCTGTGTTCATCCTTTGGGATAGATACAGGATTTGAGGTAAAGCACTCTTTCATCTAAACTATGAAAATTATGGGTCAGTTTGACTTCACATTTTTCAAATCTAAAATTTCTTTAAAAAACATCCTTCCAAAGCGGGCAATGAGATTTTAATTCCGATGACCGACGGCTTCTTACGGGCAAACCCCACAACAAAAATAGTGCCGACACATTCAAAATATAAGACAAGTCAAAATTTATTCACAAACATCACACAAAATCATAACTTCAACTAAATTAAGACGTCTCTATCAGATGATCGAGAATCCCTCTGAGGAGGTAACCTATAGTTGCTAACGAGGCTTCCCACGATCTAAATGAATTTATGGAACTCATTAAGTTGAGTTTAGTAAATTCATTTGGACTAAGTGAATCCAATAGAAAAGTACCGAAATGAGGGAACCATAAGATCCTAATCGGTGTTGCTCTAATCAACTTTAACAGCCCCCATAAAATTTAAAAAACTTCAACCATAGGGCCATCTGATTTGACATCATAACTTGACACCCTAGAGAACTCAAACTCGTCACGGTAAGGGCTTGAAGCTAGCATGGTGAGCAGCACGTCCATCTTCAACAGCAAAACCTATTTTTCCCCTACTAAACCATTCATTCCTTAGAACTAAACAACCAAGACATAGGATTTTGATGTTGTCTGCCTAGTGAAACATAAATCCTCAACTCATCTTTAGGCCTTTGTATAGCTTTGTTGTAAAATATAAGCCCTAACTAGTCTTAGGATTTCGAGATTGTCATTTGTCACGACCTAAATGCTCACATCTTCCGGGCTATTTGTGTTATCGTTTCACACAAATGTAAGCCCTAAAAAAATAAAATTAGCTGGATGAAATACTTAAGTAATTTCTCCTTAAAATTGAAGTCAAACAATAGGATAGATTGGGAAGTCACCGACATTCTCCTCCGGATCTATCACATTCCTTTGTCCTTCCTCCTTCGTATTCCAAAAACAAAATGCTCCAAATTTGAGCCAATCCCATTTCACACCTCTTTATCTGATATCATTGAACAGTCCTATCCTTTTGAAATCCTTGAAGATAATATTTTCTGATTTTTATTAAAAGTTTTATAGCTGGCTTTGGTCATTTAAAATGTAATTAACTATAGGGGTTTGCCTTTATAGGAAGCTCGTCCGAACCCAGCTTAATATAAACCCTTTTTAATTCTTCATATTAAATAAGAAAAAATGTTGGAAAATAAAATACTTTCGTAGACCAAACAAACGTCATGCATTTCATAGTTTATTTGATTGAGCCTCATCCTCAAATCTTGTGTTTATCCTTTATGATAAATACAAGATTTGATGTATAGCGCTCTCTCATTTAAACTATGAAAAATATGGGGCAGTTTGATTTAATATTTTTCTAAACATTAAAATCTCCTTCCGAAGAGGGCAATGGGATTATGATTCTGGTGACCGACAGCTTCTTACGAGCAACTCTTTTAAATAAAAATAGTGCCGACAGCAAGCACACCTCACGTATTGACATTTCCTGATAAGATTAACAAACCAACATGACTGCCTAAGCCAACATGCTCACAGAAGAGAAGAGAAAAATAAAATAAGCTTCTGCTGGGGAGTAGACAAGGACTCTCATTGATGATTTGAAGGCAAGTTTCTAGAGACAACCATCCATGATATCGAAGGTTGCAATGAAGATTTTGTTTGAATTGAAACAAAGTGTTTTAATTTTATTTGAAAATAATTCGATTTCAACTTTAAGAAAACCTCAAAAAATAAGGATTTATGAAAAGATTGGGTCGAGATGAAAAGAGCAGGGACTCACATCTAGCTCGAATTAACTGATTGAGAAAAAGAGGTGCTACATTGGGAAGGAAAGCTTGGGGACTGACTTTCAACCCAAGAGGTAATGAAAGAGAATTAGACAGAGGCATATCCCATGGATATTTCAAATTTGTTACATTGAGAAGGAAAGCTCTGTGATTCACATCCAACTCAAGAGGTAACAAAAGGGAATAAGATGGAGGCCTATCTCGAGGAAATTTCAAATTTGTTACATTGAGAAGGAAAGCTTTGAGACTCACACACAACTCAAGAAGTAGCAAAAGAAATCAAAATTTAGGTGCTAACCCCAAGGATGAGTACTAGAATTTTGGTACCAGCCCCAGAATGAGAAGAAAAAACCCTACTCCATTTAAGTGGGTCTCACACTGACCTTGGAAAGATGAGAAATAAGATGTCTTACTCCATTTAAGGTGTTCCTCGCGAGGTCGACCAAGTACACTAGTAAATGGCCTCTTCCCTTTATGCTTCTTTGGGAAATTTTCATTAACGTCGGTGGGTGGTATCCTTGGACCCAGACATGACTTAACAAGTCGACATTCTATAAACTTCAAAGTAATAATGGTAGAATCTGTGATGGTGGAAATGCTATCACATGGCTTTCGAGCTGGAATCTAACTGGAACATAGGCTGGAGGTGCTTCAACTGCTTTCTGGAACTAGTGGACAGATCTGATATCCTTCAATATTTCATTCTTCATCTGGGGTGAGACTGCACATCCTACTTCCCTAAGTAACTCAGCGATGGTACACCTCTCCTTGGCAACTTATCTCTCAAACACTGTGTGAACTTTGGTGATAGGAGTGGGCCTCTTCCTCACCTTACCATCATCCGAAGGTGACAGTAAAGTAGCAGCAATCCTATTGATGTTCTCATCTCGAGTGGCATTTATTAACAAATGAAACCTACTTCCTCATAAGAGAGGAGCAATCTCAGACAATCTAAGTTCCTCTTGGAGAGGAATCTCATCAACAAAAGTCATCTCTGTAGCCTGGGCCCCGGTAACCCTCTGAATTTTCAGGATTTGGTTTCTTCTTTGCGACTTATTCGGCGGCTTAACCCTTGAACTGGAATCTACTTCAAATACTGACGACGGAGTAATGAACCCTTCAACTGAAACTTATAAAATAAAAATTTGTTTTCTTTTGGCAGAAGGTATGGTAGGCACAGTAACTATGAATCCTGCAGTAATAAGTGTGATGACTTTTGAGCAGAAGGATGCCGGGACAACAGACTTAACGGATGTCCGGGCAGTAGCGATCTTCACCTCATTGTAAGAAGGTATCTCCTGCGGATAGTTTAGATAGAACTCAACAGATGAATCTTAAACTTTTAGAGCAGCAACCTTCATGACAACAAATGCGGCCTTGCCAAGTAGAACTTCAAACTCATCAAATCCAGCTCCAAAATTGATTGCTAGTGTAATATTGCGGGCGTCACGACCGGTGGATAGTTTACAAGAAATGTGAGCATAGGGAATGCCATCATAGCAGCTTCAAAGAAAAAGTTTTGAGGGTTAGTATTGGACAGTGCTTTGTAATTTCAATGCAAACACTAAAAATTAACAATGGTCGTTTGGTGGATTGGGCACATCCTTTCTTATTTCATTTTCAAATTAATTGTCCATTTGTGATTGTGACATTAAAGATTTTTGAGTAAAATTAAATGAAAGTGAAGAGATGTAATGACTTTGCTTGATTCATAAAATAGTGAACCAAACTCAAAAGATACGGGGAAATAGTGAAGTTTAGGACCCAGTGTTGGATCAACTTCATAACGCACATCGCCTAAGCAGAACTAGTCCACCAACACACCTATTGGGGTCCAACTCCACACAAAAGATAAAGTTCCAAAAGGACTCTTGAACCTCTCTTTTTAAAGGTGATTAAATAGATAGACCTAGAATCCAAAAGAGTTGACCATACTTGTGCCCAAGGAAGAAATTACCAAAGCATGCCAACGGAAGCAGGGTAATCTGGACCATGAGGGACATGAACACATTACCGAAGTGTGAAAACAAGACTTTCTCATCATAATGGAGAGAGAAACTAATCCCAAGATGAGTCGACAGAAGTTGTGGGTCACCTTTTTGGTTGGGAAAAGATAATTGATTTAATATAATATAAATTATAACTTTGGAAAGTAATACTTTAATTTTTGAAATATGAGACCTAGCCAATCCCATATAAATAATAGTTTAAATAAGCGAGCACAGAACCATAAATCATGCATATGCCCCGAGGAATAGACGCATCACTTTCTAATGTGGTTAGATTAAATAAAATAAAGAATTTATGATATCCATTTTAGTGTGCAAAACAATTTACGTTTACCAACAAAATCCCATATCTAATATGAAAAATTAGACATGTTTTATATTAACCTGTGTTTTGAAAGTTTCCTGTAAGGGAAAAATCCTATAGTTAATTACATCTTAAATGACCGGGTCACCTAAGGAAACTCTCAAATTTAGATAAGAAAATATTGTCTTCAAGAATTTTAAAGGGTAGGAATTTTCAAAGATTGGACCAAGCAGTGTCAAATGGAAAAGGCTTAAATTTAGAAGAATTTTTATAGGATCCAAAGGAAGAAAAAAACTATGGATTGTCATAGATCCCAAGGAGAACCTCAATGACTTCCCTAATTATCTTATGATTTGACTTTAATTTCAAAATAAAAATTATTGAATGTTTCATCCTGTCAATTAATATTATTTAGGGCTTACATTTGCATGGCATAATCATGCAAATAGCTTGGAAGATAGGTGGACTTATGTCGTAAAGAACAAAAACCTCAGAATTCTAAAATAAGTTAGGGCTTAAATTACACAACATGATTGTGCAAATACCTAAAGATGAGTTGAGAATATATGTTGCACTAGACAAACAACCTCAAAATCCTGTGACTTGTTGTTTAATTCTAAAGAAAAGATTTAATATTATAAATCCACTTGCTATTGTCAGATGCTGCCCTTCGAAGATAGCTCCAAGATCCTTGGCAAAGTAGCAGTCCTAAAGTCTAAGGTTCAAAAAGTTTAAATGACAAGTTCAGTTCAATTATTATGGGGGGTTAAAGTTGATTATTATGACACCAGTTAGGATCCCACAGTTTTCTCGTTTCAGTACAATTATTTTTTTTAAATTTACTTAGCTTAATCAAGCTGTTAGGCTCATTTAAACTGGGGAGATCTCGTTAGTAACCCTGGATTTCCTCATCCGAGGGACCCCATAAATTCAAAAGGATGTGTTATGAAACTGTGTTGTTTGTTGTTTAATTTAAAAAAAAAATGTTGTTTAATTTTAAAGAATAGTTTTGTAATTTTTCAATTTTTTTAAAAGAGGTTCTGTAATTAAAGTAGGTACAGGTAGGAAATGCAGTAAAGAAAAGGAAGGTAAGTTTCCTTGCAAAAATGTAAATGCATGCATGTCATCTTCTTGCACTCCCATTGAAAAAATAGCTTCACAATATTTATAAAATTTTTGGGTAATTTAAATAAATTGCAAGAACAGAAAATAAGAAGACCAGTTGAAGGTGTATCTACCGAACCCTAGGTCATAACTTGGTGGGTCCTCAAGGGTTTTAATGGATGATTTTCTTGAACAAATAATAATAAGTTCAATTGTTCTTTAAAGTATCTAAAAGATTCTATAATGTTTCGGGCATGACCCTGAACAAATTTTAAAATCCTTTGAAATGTTTTGAGTTCATTTAATCTTATTATATTATTAAATTAATCATCCAAATTTAGATTTAATTTCAATGAATTAATAAACCATATGATCAGTGACATTAATATTTTAATTATCCCAAGAGTGGGGTACATTAATATTTCAACCTTAATGGAGCTGGTAGGTGTGGCAGCTGATACTCTGCTAGGGTTCTCATGGCTCCCTACTTTGGCTTGCTGGTAGGTTGATGGTGGAGGAAGATTTCTTCTTCTCTACTGAATGTTTGGTTTGCTGGAGTTCTTTTTTTCTTTAGGTTTCCTCAGCTTTCTTTACTTTTTGCTTTCTGGTCTTCTAATTTTGTTTATGGGATTCTTTCTTTGGTTTTTGGTGTCATCACTTATTCATTGGTGGTGAACAGACTGGCTCCTGGTGCTGTTTTTATGTTCTGAAGTCTTCTTTGCTGAAGTGGTTTGGTGTGGAAGTGCTTCTCTACTACTTGGGTTACTGTTCCATTGGTTTGTTGGGTTGGTTCTTCTGGTTGGTTTCTGGTTTCTCCTTTTTTCAGTGTTTTCATGGCTACAAACATTGATTTGGACACTAACATTCTATGGGCTAAGGCAGCCTATGCTGGGGTGGTCGGTCATCCTAAGGAGAATTTACAAAATATGCATAAGTTGATCTTTCCACAGGAATTTCATGACACTTTAGCTGGTAAAAGGATTTCTTCTTATATTCACCCTCTTGGGTGTAAAGAAGGGGAGCCTGCAGTTTATTTTTCACCTCAGGAGGTAATTTCTTTAAATGAAGAGGTTAAGCTCACTTTGGTGGGTAAATTCCAACTTGTTCATCCTCATATGGAACTTGTAAGGAGCTTTTTTAAGTCCTTGAACTTTAATGGTGCTTGGCAACTGGGTTTACTAGATGGCAGACATTTAATCATTCAACTAACAGTTGAAGAAGATTATGCTAGGCTCTTTAACAAACAATCTTTAATTATTTGGGGGGGTGGGGGGGGCTACCATGAAACTAATGAAATGAACCCCTGGTTTTGACCCTAGCAAAGAACCTCCTATAGTTCCTCTTTGGTTCAAGCTTCCTGGTCTCCCTATTCCTTATTTCAAGATGATTGCTCTTTTTAATATTGGGTCTGCTGTAGGCAGACCCCTTAAAGTAGATGCTCATACTTATAACAAGGTAAGGCCAACTCTTGCTAGAATCCTCATTGAAAGAGATATCACCTTACCTGAAGTTAAAAGAGTGTGGATAGGCTCTGAACAAGAAGGCTTTTGGCAGGAGGTGATCCTAGAAAAATGGGCTTATTACTGTCCACATTGCAAGATGTTTGGACACACTATAGATAGGTGTTATAGGCTGCATCCTCCTTTTAAAAGAAAAAATTCTTGCATGAAGGACAATGATCCCACTCAGTTGCCTCCTGAGGATAATGTGGATGGCTTACAGGATGAGTCACAGAGCTCTCCAACTCCTTTTATTTCTAATACTCCTCTTCCTCTTCCCCAGGGAGTGCTAAGAGAGGAACCCAACATTATCACCATAATTTCCCCTACCGTTAACTCCATTGAGGAGAGGCTGCAGGATTCACTCATGGAAAAGCATTTGGAACCTCAGCTTCCTGTTGTTGAGTGAGAGAAAGTTACTGCATTAAACCAATATTTAGGGGAAGATTAGATTGTGTAGACTTCTAAGAAAAAGAGGAAACAGACCGCAAAATCTCAAAGATTACAAATGGAGGCTGCTTCTATTGGCAATAACCTGAAGGTTGGATCCTCTCCTGGCTCCTCTAGAGGGAGGACAAGATCAAGATCACAACCTTCACTCCATATTTCTCCTCCCAATGTTTAAGTTCTCTCTTTTTTGGTGTTTGGCCTCAGGTCATTTTAAGTCTTTCAGAAGACTTTTAATTTTTTTCTAGGGCTTCAATTGTAATGTTTTGAGTTCTGGTTTCTCTAGCCTTTGGCTGATTGTAGATTTTTGTCAGTTTTTCTATATCCTCTATCTCAGAAGATATGGCAGTCTTTTTGATCTATTTATTTTTTTTTAGTTCATCAATTTACTGTTATTACTTCCTTTGAGGGGTTTTTGGTCAACTTTTTGGGTTGTTTTGATAGCAGCTATGTGGTCCCCTTTCTCTTATATAATTGATGATTAAATTGATGTGTTAGAATATCAGGGGGATTTCTGATCAAAAATACTTGATCAGAATTAAGCAGTTGGCCAGGAAGCATAGGTTATTATGCTTTACTATTTTTGAACCATTGGCTCACAATACTCCTTGCAGATTTAGAAAGTGCTTCCCAAGTTTCTGCTGCAGTTACAATATTAATAACAAAATATGATTTTTTTATAAAAGGAATCTTAATATTCAGATTTTGTGTGATCAGCCTCAATTTCTACATATCAAGCTACTTTGGGACTTTCTAAATGTTAAGACTACCTTTATTTATGCTGGTAGTTTTGCTAGTGATAAAGTCACCTTGTGGCAACAAATTCAGCAGCTAAATTTTTCTTTTAATAGACCTTGGATTATTGGTGGAGATTTTAACAGTGTAGCTAGATTGAATGAAAAATGGGGTGGGAAGCCTGTGGATATCAACCAAATGTTACTTTTTAATCAAAACATCAGGAATACTGATCTTGCTAAACTTCCACATCAGGGACCTTTTAATAATTGGAGGAGAGGTAAACTTGTTGAGAGAATTGATAGGTTCCTATTTAATCATGCTTGGTTAGATACCAACTTTTTGACTATTGTCTCCCATCTTCCTTACACTTGCTCTGATCATAGGCCTTTGTTAATCTCTATATCTCCTAATCTTTTTTCTCCCATACCAAGGTTCAGATTCTTTAATGTATGGGTGGAGCAACCAAATTTTCTTACCTTTATTAAGTCTGTTTGGCTTCCTATTTTATCCTTTCCTCCTTGGATTAGATTGTGGCAAATTCAGAAAAAGGTTGCTAAACTGCTGAAAGCTTGGAATTGGAGCTGTTTTGGAAACCTTACAGCAAAAGTTGAAGAGGCTGAAGCTGCTATTAAACAGACTGAATTAAATATTTAGATGGGGCTCTCTGATGAACAAACTCTGATCTTAGCTAATGCTAATCTTCTTCAAGCTATCCTTTGAGAGGAGGAGTTTTATAAACAAAAGGCTGCTATTAAAAGGTTTGTTGATGGGGATAAGAATACAAGGTTTTACCATGCCTGTATTAAATAAAGAAGACATTCTAACACCATCCTGAAGATTAAAAATAATCATGGCAGTTGGATTCAGGGTGCTGATCTACTTCATAGGGATGCTATAAATCACTTTTAGACTCGTTTATCTGAACCTCATAATTCTAGTCTTCAGAACTTTGATCCTAGTCTGCTTAATGACAATTTCTCTGAAATTTACTACTTGGACTTAACTTTTGTTCCTGCTAAAGAGAAATTTGGCAAGCTTTATGTTATATTGATGGTGATAAAGTGGCTGGTGCTGATTGTTTTACTTCTACCTTTTACAAAAATGCTTGGGAGGCGGTGAAATTTGACATTGTGGATGTTGTTTAGGCCTTCTTCAGGGGGGAGGATATACCACAATATTTTGCTCAGTCCACCATAAATTTAATCCCCAAGGGGGATCAAAAATCTAGTTGGGAGTATTTTAGACCCATATCTCTTACAACTGTGTTGTCTAAGCTTATTAGCAAACTTTTGGTTTTCATATTAAAACCACATTTATCATGAATGATTTCTCCTAATCAATCGGCTTTTGTTACAGGTAGACTAATTGCTGACAATGTTCTACTTACTCAGGAGCTCTTTCCTGATATTGACAAGCCTTGCAGTGGGGGTAACCTCATGTATAAGTTTGATGTTTCTAAAGCTTTTGATACTATCAATTGGAATTTTATTTTGGAGATTCTTAAAGCAAGGTGGTTTCAAAATTCTTTCTGTCATATGATTCAAAGATGGCTTAATAATAATTCTTACACCATTCTTCTTAATGGGAATTCTCAAGGGAAGTTTTAAGATACTAGGCGTATCAAACAAGGGGACCCTCTTTCTCCCTACATTTTCATTTTGGCTATGGACTATTTATGAAGGCTTCTTAACCAGAATTTTTTTGAAAGGGGGTATATCAGATTTGCTAATAAAGCTAATTATTCCATAAGTCATTTATGTTATGTTGATGACTTCATATTATTTTCTAATGCTTCAAAACCAGCAGTGAAGAAGGTTTTCAGTTTGCTGAACCTATTTCAACAGATTTCTGGTCTTTCTCTGAACCCAAAAAAATGCCAACTCATCTTTGGCAATAAGCTTAATGCTGCTAGTAAAAATTGGGTTAAAGACTTCACCGGATTTAAATCTGCTACCAGCCCTTTTGTTTATCTTGGGGTACAATTAATTAAAGGCAGGAAGAAGAAAACTTAATTTGATGAGGTTGTTTCTAAAATTTCCAAACAAATCTCTTGCTAGACCAATTCTTATCTGTCATAGGGGGGAAGATTAACCTTAATCAAAAGTATCTGAGCTTCTTTCCCTATGTACATTATGCAAATGTTGAAGATGAAAAAAGGTACACAAAAGACCTTGGAGGTAATGTTGAACAAATTTTTGTGGGAAGGAAAACACAAACAAGCTCACTGGCTTAGCTGAGATAAGCTTTGCCCACCTCTTGCTGCAAGGGGGCTTGGTATGAAATCATTTAAACAACTTCATGATATCTTCTACTGTAAACTCTCGATCAAATTTAGAGAGCAAAAATCTTTGTGGGCTAACTATATGAAGTTGAAATATTGTAAGCACTCTCATCCAACAACTATCTGCAGAAAACCTGGAGATTCTAGAATTTGAATTGAACTCCTACACATCAGAAATGTGGCTAAAGATCTTTTTATCTAAGATGTGGGAGAAGGAAAAATTGATTTTTTGGCTGGACAACTGGCTACTTGATGGTAATTTGGAGCCACCTGCCTCTCTGGGCTCAGCTATCATCCTTCCTATTCAATTATGCTGGAATGCTTATTATTGGAATAAAGATATGTTGGCTTCTTTAGTGAATCCTGAACAATTGTATCAAATCCTTAAGCTCCCAATCACTCCGCTTAAGCCAGATAGAATTGAGACTAAAAATCCTTCACATGCCTCTCTTACCAAATTTGCAAATTATTAATTAAACACATGGCATCACAAGGATTGGGGTCAAGCCATGTGGGTGAAATATCTCAGCCCCTCTATGTCCTTCTTCACTTGGAGATGTTTTCATAGTATTATTCCCACTAATGATATACTTAAACTCAAGGGTTTAAAAGGATCTTCTAGATGTAGTTTATGCTGTCAACATGAGGTATCCTTTAATCATTTATTCTTCTATTGTCTTGTTGCTCAAGTGGTTTGGACACAGGTGGCTTCTAAACTCAATTTACCCTCCCATCTGTTGGGTTTTAAAAACTTTCTTGACTGTTGGAATGTCTGGAAAGAGAAACATGTTGAAATAATCCCTTTTATTACTACATGGTTCATCTGGATGGCAAGAAATAGTAGTAAATATAAGGGAAGGACTCAAACTGCCACACAAATTATTATTAACTGCTATGCCTATACTCTTTAGATAATCAATCCCATGGGTTACAAGATTAAAGTTTCTGGGTGCTCCCAAGTACTTAATACTAAAAGTTCTCCTTCTGTAAAATCACATTTCCTTCTGTTCCATTGGAGGAAACCTGTTTATCCTTGGATTAAAATTAACACTGATGGGAGTTTTAGAAGACATAGTGCAGGTACTGGGGGGATTTTCAAAAATCACTTTGGGGAATGCCTACTTTTTTTTCAATCACCCACTGATGCTTTAAATGCTTTACAAGCTGAAGCCTTAGCTGTTGTATGGGCAATTCAAATTGTTGTTGTTATGGGATGGAACCTTCTAATTGTGGAACTGGACTCCTCCTGGCTAGTCCAACTTTTAAAGGATAACATCTCCCCACCTTGGTTTCTTCTTCTCATTTTTAAGCAAATTGCTCACATGAAGATTACTCACAATTTACAGATTAATTGGAATCATATCTTCAGGGAGGGTAACAGATGTGCTAATTGGCTTGCACATCAAGGTGCATTGACTATGTTGACTTTAGTGAATATCACCCCCCCTCCGGAGCTGGCTTTATTGATTAATGCAGATTTAGAACATACTGTATTTTATTTTATTTTTAGTTGGGGATCTACTATCCCTCTCTAGTTTTGTACCCACTTTTTCTTTATTAATGCGTAAGGAGCCATGAGTTGCTCCTTCAATAAAAAAAATTATCCCAAAAGTGGGGTGCTTCAAATATTCACTTTATATTTTTCTTAGGAGTTATGTGAATGGATATCCTTAGGGCGAACTCAAGTCTTTAAGGACCATACACCCACCACTGAAGCTGAGCTTGTAGTGTTTAAGGGGGTTCTTTAATTAATCATGTTTCTCTTGCCTAATCCTCATCAAACAAGTCTAAATATCAGACCTAGCTCACTACTAAGTCCTTAAAATTTCATGGGTAAATTTGTAATTATCAAAATATTAATTTAAGTGTGATCAATCCTCATTAAAGACTCATGCTCCTATCTAAAAAAAATAAAGGGGGCTTCAAATAAGTGAATTACTATCTTCCTAAGATAACCCACTACTTTAGTATCATCTAATATGAATTATCCTCCAAGTCATCACAATTTATAAAATTACAGTTCTACCCCCATCATTAAAAGGTGGTAAATTGGTTTCTACCTCTTATCCCATTTTGTTTTAAACATCCAATAGTGTTCACTATGGTCAAAATATACCCGTTTACCTTCTAGTTAATCATAAAATTTAATTGATGCCTCAAAATCAAAAAATACCCTTTTACGCCTCGAGCTCTCCACTTCATAACTCATTAAATATAACTCAAATAACTTTAAAATTTTTATGGTACCCCACCCATGGATTAATTAAAATATCAGAGGAGAAAATGTGATTTTTTTAACTTTTAGTTAATTTATATAGTTATTTTAACTTAGAAAATAAAATTTTCATTATTAATTTATCTAGTTAATCAAAGTAAAGTTTTTGTTCATGGGAAAATTATCAGAAGGTTAACTAGGTCAAAGGACCACATGGACACAATTTTATGATATTTAAAATTATATTTTAATTACTTTAATTATTTATTAATTTTACTAATTAATTAAATAAGCAAAATGTTTTAATTACAAAAATTACTTTTTATATTTTTCTTAAATCTCCCTAAGTCCAAAAAACTTACAAAAACAAAATTTTCATTTATGGAACTTTAATTTTATTTATTATAATTATTTTAATAAAAAATTAAGAAAATTACATTTTGGGCATTTAAAAATACATAACAAAATCAAGAAAATTAAGGAAAATATTTTTAAGGGTCCCAAGTGATCAGGTAATAATAAGGAATAATTTGGTGCATTTTCATATTTTTTTTGAATTTTTGATAATTTTAATTATTTTTAATTATTTTAAATTCAAAATTAGCTCAAAAAAGAACTAATTAATTTAGTATTTTTTTTCCCAAGTGCCCCTGGTGACTAGGAACTCAGAAAATCACTTTTCATAATTTTTCTAATGACAGTTTATTTATTATAATTATTTTAATGGAAAAATACTAATTCTTAGGAAATAAACTTTAGTGTACAAACTAATTCAAACGAGTTTCAAATTTTGATAGTGAGTAAAAATGGTCATTATTTATAGTGGGGAATCATTTTGGTTACTTTTTTAACATTATTTTATTTATTATAATTTTTTTGAGCTTTTATGATTTAATTAACCATAGTAAATTACAAAAATATTTAAACTCAATTTTCATTTTTCTTAGAGTCCTCTGAACATAGGGAACCTAACAAAATAAATTCCATTTTTTTAATTTATATAATTATTTTAAGCAAAATAGATAACTAGGCTTGAAAATTAGGGTTTCACAGCTAGAGATGCTCTTTGAATTTGGAAAAATCAGTGAACATTCTTATTAACATAACGAATCAAACCCTAAAATTTCAAGTCATGGTGATTATTATTTACTTGATTACAATTAAAATAGTCTAGGGGTATTTAATTAATTAAAAATCATAGAGATGTCAAATAAAATTTATTTTTATTCCACATTATTTTCCTCTGTTCACTAAGCAAGAATGTACCTTTCTTTTATTGTTATGATTTTTCAACACCAAGTTTTGGATTTTCTAAGTTCTGGAATTAAAATAAACAAAAAATAACACATTTTCCTAATTTCCACATCAACCTACGATGCTTCAAACTTTCCATGCATCAAGGTACTACGTGTCACCGCCACCAGCATCAGCTCCTCCTCCATCATTAGATCAATACACACACAAATAAACAACATCCGTTTACGTCCTCAACTAGCCTAACCCGAGCACTGTCCACACTAAAATTCTTTGATCTTGCTTGATACTCAACCAAACCACTCATGGTTTTTTCTTACCCCTTCATCTAGTTAAGACGAACACATCCATATGGCTAGATACATTTGAAATTGACATTCTCTTCATAAGTGATAAAACAAAGCACAATTTTATGGATTATGATCTATACCTTAGCCCAAGAGATGAGGTCTCGATTGAGTTGGTTGTAGGCATTCAATGCGACTCCAATAAGCTCCTCCAAGCACCAACTTGAACTGAGGTTGAGCCTGGGAAAGAGTTTGATTAAGGGGTGATGCGGCCTTGGTCTAGAACTTTGTTAGAGTGCTCAACAGAGGGGGGTATTGATGGTGAACTTCTACATTTGGTCTGAGGAAACTTCTGGGTAGTTTAATTTAAGCTTTGGTGGAGTTTAATGGGATGACAAAAAAACCCTGGAATTTAAGCTTAAAATTGAGCTCAGGTAGTGGATTTCAATTGGGAAAAATGGTTAGAATGCACCAAGGCAGCTTGGAGAGGCTCTTAAAGAAAATTGGCAGAGTTTCCCTAAGGATTTTGGCACTTAACTTCTTTCTCCATGGGAGGTGGTGTTTAAATAGAGAGGGAAAGATGGCCAACAAGGTTGGCCAGTGGGTGGAAATGGGTGCTTAGGTGGAGGGCTGAGTGGGGCCAATAGCTAATGGGGGTGAGCCAACCCAGGGAGTCCCAATTTTATTTTTAAGGCTTGGGGTGGTTCTCAATTTCAGTGTTTTATGGTGACTTGGCCGGCCGGCCAATACAGGGCAGGTGGTTAGGGTGGTCAAGGGAGCCAGAGGAAGCTTAATGGTGATTAGGCTTGGAGTTTGATGGATGATAACAAATCTCTCCTTGGTTTAGTCATTTTTGGAAGGGAACCCCCAAATCAAGGGACCCTTGGTCCATAGCTCAATTAGGTTAGGCTAAGTGGATCTAGTTTGGACCCTAAGGTTCAGAAGTTGGCCATGGTGACCATGACATGGTTAATTTTAATGAGCTTGGTCAAATTTAGGTTTGGGTTCAAATTTGGCTTTTGGTTATATTTGGGTTGAGTTTTGGTTTGGGTTGAGACTTGGGTTAAGTGATTGATCAAATTGACTTTGATGATCATCATGAGAAGTTTGTTAAAAGAATTGGGTGATTTTGAATTGATTTGGAAGTTTAATTAAATTTAATTTGGCTCATGGTCAATTTTGGGGCATTTGGGCTAGACTTGGGTTTTGATTAGGCTATGGTTTAGATTTGGTTAAATTGATAGCCCAAATTTGTATATCAATTGGGTGGAAATTATGGAGTTATGAAGTTCAATTTGGAGACACTTGGGTTTGGAGCAAAATTGGGGATTTTGGTTTGATTTGAATTTGGGCAATGCTTAAGGCTTGGCCAAGGCCAACTGAAGGCTCAATTTAGTCTAGAGGGATGTTATGAAAAATTTAGAATTCAAAATTGAGAAATTTGGATAGGTTAAGGCATTCAATTTGGTGAAATTTGAAGACAAGGTCAAATTAGGCTTGGAATTTGGTTTTGGATTTGAGTACAATTAAGCTTGAATTTAGTTTCAATTAGGATTGGGCATGATGAATTTTTATTTGGAATTGAAGTTGGGGAATATTGAAGTCAAATTTGTGGAAATTGGGGGTGATTTGGGGTAAATGGGCCTTAGAGGGCAAAATTGGAATTTTTGTCAAAATTGATCAAATTGGTGAAGTTGGACTTCATGAGTGGTCAATATTGGTTTTGAAACTGTTTGAAATGATTCTTTGGAGGATTTAAGAAAATTTGGGCCACCAAGGGTATTTTGGTAATTTTGGCAAAGTTAGGGGTATTTGGGAATTTTGTAATGTTTTTAGAAATTTGAGTGGTTTAAAAGATTTTGAGATGATTTTTTGAACAAAATTGGGTAGTTTAGTTAATTTCAAATTATTTTAGGGTTTCAAGGGCAATTTGGTAATATTGGGAAAGTTTGAGGGCGAAAGGCTAAATTGGTTATTTGGGTAGAATGAGATAAATTGAGGACACCAACCGTAAAATTACATGTTTTGAGCCATAAGACCAAGGGAACTCCCATTATGGATCTTCCATGTACTGGTCTTAGACAAATCTTAGCCTAAGGCTAATGGTTTGAGGCAATCCACATGAGTTTCCAAAAGAGCAAGGGATCAAGCTAAGCATGTTTGGCGAAGGGTTGGGATTGTGTGTGTAGGTGAAGGGTATCAAGTGTGTACGTGCAAGAATGACCAAGACCACACCATCAAAGGCTAATGCTAAGGCCAAGCAATCCTATGGGGATTCCTCTTGAGCTCCCCATATTGGCTCCACCTGCTAAGTGCTAGAGGTTAGAACCAACATGTGGAACTTCAAGATGAGCAAAGAAGAGTTTTAGACTTTGTAATGGTGAGAGCTCCTTTACTAGTATTCTAGGAATAATCAACAGTAAAGTCCTATGGTTAGATCCTAGACTTCTAAGGAAGAAACTATACCTCAACCTAAGGTGTGGTCAACACTTAGGAATATACACAAAAAGATCACCCTAAGGAATATAGATACATATTGATTCTATTCCTTATTGCAACGCCCCACTCATTACATTGATAGGGGTGATTTATCTTATGGGGATTACCACCTTATAGATTGAGGCTCCCTTTACACATTGACTTGGCTTAAAAAATCTTTTATATATGCATCATCAAGGAATACATACCCATACAAAGTTTGCTTTGTCACTCGACACAAATGGTTAACTAAATATTGTACGACTATGGTGAGATTGAATTTATAAATTTGAAATTATAAAATTTAATTTTTCAATTGTTTATAGACATTTGCATATCAGTAACAATTTAGGCATCTTGAATTAATAATCAAGCTATCATATCATGCATTTCATGAGGCTGACTATACATAATTTTGCAATGCTTGGTTGGTTGGTGGCCTTATCAGGTAGGATTGTAAGTCTAGTAAAACCGTACTTGCCCAGTCCTATTAGGGATTGTGCTTTTAGTACCTGCTTATTTTATTTTCTTTTTTAGAATAGGTTTCAAGGTTTCACTTGCTAAGTTGATCTTACCTTTATTCTTAAGATGTTTTTTTTTGTCTTGGTATGACATAAGTTCTTACTTCATAGGCTTTCTTGCGATTGGATATCGTAGGTTATAAGTTCTAAAATTTCTAATAAAATATCAACTAAATTATTAAATCTTTTCAATCTCAAAATTAAAAAAGCCAAATAATCAGATGATTAATGTGCCACTGAGCTTCTCAATATTTATATACTTTTTACTCTTTCTTTTTTGGTTCCCCATAAGAAAAACTTTATTTTAATATGTTCCATTCAAAATTTTAAATAAATAATCTTGGAAACTAAATTTTGAAATTCTTAAAGACTTAATCTTAGTNGGTTTAGGGTTTAGGGTTTAGGGTTTTTAGGGTTTAGGGTTTAGGGTTTAGGGTTTAGGGTTTAGGGTTTAGGGTTAGGGTTTTTTTAGGCTTTAGGGTTTAGGGTTTTTTTAGGCTTTAGGGTTTAGGGTTTTTTTAGGGTTGAGGGTTGAGGGTTGAGGGTTTTTTTAGGGTTTAGGGTTTAGGGTTTTTTTAGGGTTTAGGGTTTAGGGTTTAGGGTTTAGGGTTTTAGGGTTTAGGGTTTAGGGTTTATGGTTTAGGGTTTTAGGGTTTTAGGGTTTTAGGGTTTTTAGGGTTTAGGGTTAGGGGTTTAGGGGTTTAGGGGTTTAGGGGTTTAGGGGTTTAGGGGTAGGGGTTTAGGGGTAGGGTTTTAGGGTTTTAGGGTTTTAGGGTTTAGGGTTTAGGGTTTAGGGTTTTGTTGACCTCACTTTTGGTTGAGGTCTAAAAACTTCTTTAGTAGCCTAGGTCTAGCCATAGGACTTTCCTATTGACTAGTCTTAGAAAATTAGAAAAGGTACCCCCATAATTAGAAATTCAAAAAAAAAAAACTCTCCTATTTACTCAACTTGAAATTCCACATATTGATCTTAACCTCTAGCATTTAGTANTTATAGAATCTTTTAAAATATTAACTATTTATTAATCAAGAAAAGGTTATTTAGCATTTGAGAGTTTGCTATATGAATTTATTCCTAGCATTGATAATAAATTACATCAAAAAAATAAAAATATTAGAAACATAACTAAAATTGTAATTCCATAAAGTTTCAAAATGAGATAAAATTTTCAATATTCTCAATTAAATAATAATTTGGGTTGGATCCATACCCAACCTTGAAAACTTAATGTTAAAATTCTAACTCTTAAATGTTTCTTTTCATGAATACACAAGTCACACTATCGTATGATAAGTTCAAATTTCATTTTTGAAATATTCTTTTCAAACCTTATTGTCACATCTAAATGTGATTCATAATAGCTCAAAATTCTAATCAAAGTCATTTAAATTCTAAATTTTCTAGTTATATAAATAAGTTTTTAAATTCTCCTACTTAATATTGAATTGAGTTGTAAATAATCCATATAATTTGACAAATACCAAATATATGGTCCACTATTGTTCTTTGTAAGGCCTTCATGATCAATCTGAGGTATTGAGCTGACATCTCCTAGTTTTCTAAATTCAAAAGATGTTTGCTTCTAAAATAAATTTTAATTTGTAACCAGTATTATAATAAAGCCGTCTGTAGTTTCATAGTAACAAAGTTTAGCATGGGTTTTAATAACCTTGAAGTGACTTATGGCGACCTCTCCTTTAATCCTATCAAACTAAAGTTGTAACTGAGAAAATGCCACTGTTAATATTCAATATAAGTTTTATAAAGATTTTACCTCCTAATATAATAAGATTGTATAAAAGTTATTGTTTGATATTGCTAGAGCTGTTACAAAAGTGTTTCATAAAGTCGCTGCTCAGAAAATGGTATTTATTGTGATGGATGAAGATCCATTAAATGACATATATGATTATGAAGTGCAGTCTTTCACATCCTTTTCACTTTTTGAAATTTGCACCACATTTAACTAAACCTCTAACCATAACTTAAAGGAGGAACACAATCCAAAGAGTTCAAAAAATAATGAATAAAATAGAAATTGAAAGAGAGTTGAAGTAGATAGAAGCTACCTTATATGAAGATAAGTTTGTGATGCCTAAGACCTTTGCTCTACTTGGAGGTAGTAGTTTTCACCCCCTTTTCGTTACTCATTGGGAGGAGAATGTTCAAAAGATATTTGCACACCAACATTACCATTAATGTACTACTATAAGCAAGCTTTTAGAAGGAAGTCACCTCACACAACGGTCAAATTGATGATTGAGAAGATGGCTCATCGCAAATGATGATTTGTTGTTGAGGTTCTAAAAAGAATGGGGCATTTAATGTCTCATGACATTAATATAAAGATTCTACGACATGAGAAACCTGACCGTAGTTGTAAGGAGCCTACATATAATAAGATGGAAAGAGAAGATGTTCGATCAAGACTAAAGTAAGGACATGAGAAATATCTTTGGTATGAGAGTTTAGAAATTAAGTGGATAGATAATGATGCTTTAATTTTGTCTATATGGCCCTATGAGTGTTTGTAAGGTTATGACTGTAGTCCTGATAGTCACTTATTACTGTGCATGATCAGTCTTTAAGAGTTCTATTTAATAGAAAGCCAGATGATAGCAAGAAGGCACCTAATGAAGTGAACAAACTACAATCTAGGTAATGTTCCAAATGTTATCATATTATGAAGAAGACTCTACATCATACAATTTCATCATTTAGGAAGGCAATATGGATACCAAAGCTTTTCTTTCCATCACATATAATGGAGAAGATGGATGGATATCACTATAAGGATGAGTCTGAAATTCTTTAAATGATGTGGATAAGTCAAAAAAAACACTCACATTATGTGACAGTTGATTATAAAAAAAAAATGCAAGGATGCTCCACTAAGGGGGTCCTAAATAAACTTAAGGAGAATATTAAGAAGATCAAGAACAAGCTATACAAAGAAAGAGAAGGGACCATAGAAAATGAAATTTTGGATGAAGGTAAAAAGGAACAATAAGAGGTTTTGAAAGAGGAAGATCTTGACAATTTGTTTGAGTTTGTGGATGAAGACTATGCAGTCATAAATGTTTTCGAGACACGGGCTTCATTATTTTTATGAGATCATCAACCAATCACAACTAAAAAAGGAGTCCAAGTTAAGTACAATAAATAGTTATTATATCATAAGAAATTATGGGATGAGCAAATCGGTCATCTTAAAAAGAAGATGTAAGAGATAATGATCACTCAAATAACTTTGCAAAGTTTATCACAACTACTTCATGTATAACATATTGAAGTGAATCAACTTAAGCTTTTATAAATAATTAAAATAAGAAGTCAAACACTATCATCAGGGAGGATAGTCTACACATGATGAAAGAAACAACAACAACTACATTATAAGAGTTAGATTTGAAGTAATTGGTAGAGCAACTAGTCAAAGAAGCATTGACACGGTCAAAGGGTAGTACATCTCTTTTGAAGAAAAAACCTAACCCCAAATAATTTGTTGCAGTAAAATATTTTANTGCTGCTAGACATAGGCTTTTTCCTTTTTCCTTAAGTGATAAAACAAAAATTTGGTTAAATTCATTAGGACTTGGATCTATTAGAACTTAGAGTGACCCGGCAAAGAAATTTTTGGCTAAATATTTTCCATCATCAAAGATTGTTAAGCTTAGAAATGATATTACATCTTTTTATCAGTTTGAAGGGGCATCGATATACGAGGATTGGGAACACTTTAATGAACTTCATAAGAAGTGTCCACACCATTCTTTGTCCGATTAATTAATACTTCAAACATTTTATGATGGATTATAAGGAGCTCTATGATCTATTATGGATGCTGCTACTAGTGGATCATTAAGGTCAAAACATTATGATAAAGCATATTACAAATTATTTTCAATGGCCTTATGAATGGGTAAATCCTAAGAGAATTGTTAGTATTCATGATTATAACGCTATTTTTACGTTATCATCTCAAGTAGCTACAATATCAATAAAGTTAAATCAATTGGGAATGAATTTATCTCAAACACTTTAAGTAATTGAGTAAAATTCATTTGAACAAATGATTGATTCCAACATTCCTACATTTGGAATTTCAATGCAATTAACAATAAATCGAATAACTCTTATTGTAACTATTACAACCCAGGTTGGAAAAATCACCCCAAATATAATTGGAATAAAAATTTTGGAGGTGCTAACCTGTAATGGGGAAACAATTAAGCGAGCCCATTAAAAAATTAGAACAACAAGAGTAGTACTAACTATACACCAACTTATTCTCCTAGATTTAATAGTAATCAAAAAATTAAAGTGAAGAAGTTGTCTATAGAAGAACTAGTGTTACATATAGGTAATCAAATACAAATTCAATGAGCAACAATTAGAAATATGAAAAATAAACTAAGACAAATTGCTAACATCCTTAGCAATAGGCCTCAAGGAAGTCTTCCTAGTAATCCTCAAGTTAATCTTAAAGACTAGAATAAATAAGATATTAAAGCTATCTAATCAAGAAGTAGAAGAGAATCATTGACGAGAGTTCAGAAAGAGATCGAAGATGAGAATGAGAGAAAATAAATTGAAACTTTTGATGAAGATATTCCTCAAGAACAAGAAAAACCTATTTCTTCATTGAAGATCAATTTGAATGACCACCACCTCCATTTCCTTAGAAACTTCAATAATAGAAATAAGATAAACAATTTTCAAAGTTTCTAGAAATATTTAAGAAGTTAACCATTAATATTCCATTTGCTGAAGCTTTGGAATAGATGTCGAGCTATGTAAAGTTAAGGAATGATATTCTTAATAAAAAGAGGAGGTTTATAGAAAATAAGACTGTTGCCCTCCGTGATGAGTTTAGTGATCCACCTTATTATTATCTATTTTTATGCACATTTTGTGCTCAATTTTTTAGGATATTATGCTTTAATGAAATGTATTATTATGTTTTTGGTTGCAGGTGAAAGAAAAAGATTTTAAGAGTAAAACAAAGCAAAAATAAATCAAAATGGAGCAAAATGGGCTAAACTAAATAATATTGCCAAACCAACTGAATTGGCACCTAGTCGCTAGATCTAGAACTTGGCTGGCGCCTAAGAACAATAATTCTTTCCTAAAAGATTCATTGAATGAGGTCAAATTTTAAAGAGATGCTTGAAGAAAGTCTTGGTCATTTTTGAAGCTCTATAAATAGGGATTAATTCCAAAAGGCTAGGGGGCCAGATATATAGAGTCATATAGTGTGTGAGTGTGTTAAGAGTTTGGGAAGTTTTCTTTGCGAGTCTTTGTGATTTCTAAGGTTTTTAAGTCTTTTAAGTGTTTGTTGGAGTCAAAGAACTCAGACAACTTCAAAGGAGTGCTTGTGGAAACATTCCAGATAAGTATTTGTATCTTTGTCTCTAAGTCTTGCTTGGATTAAAGTTTTATAAATATGTTTTGTTTTGTTAACCCCATGCATTTTGAGTAATTTTATCTTTTTCTCCTTGCAATATGAAGTAATCAAGTAAGTTATTTTTTTTTAGAACTTTATTTATTTCCAAAAACTGTGATGATATTTTTACCCGTTCTTCATTTACTTTACAAATTGACAACTTGTTTTGTTAAAAACCATTGAGGAAACTTATAGACCCAAGGGACTAAGATTTCTTGACTTGTAAGTATCACATTTCTTCTTGGAAAGAGTAGTGATGATTGTTTGCGGGGGAGTGCAAATAGATAGGGAGATAAGATTTGATAGGCATAAAATTGAGTTTTTCAGTGTGACAGACTAGATTCTGTTATCAATTTGGTCTAGATATTAGAACTAAGGGACACTGGTAGGTCCTATACAAACAACACAGATCCTACCCAACACTACTATACATGTCAACACAAACTTTAATTTATATATCTTTTAAGTCCAGCTCAAGATCTAATATATCCAGAATTTTTAATGCTTTCTCCAAGTCAAACTGGATGGGGAGCATTGAAGGTTTTATTCTTGTGTCACTTATATAGAGAGGGGATTGAAAACCTCTATGCTTAGTTCATACCATGAGTGTATCCTTTTTAATATATTGTAGATGGTATGGGATGTAAGGAGCATAAGTTTAAAATCAACATGGTATTCAATTCTTTTCAAGATAGATCTGAATGAAAGGAGGTGCATTTGGAAATAATCGGTGTGATAGACACACTAACAATCATGTAAATACCAACTTTGATTGCTTTTCCTACTTCATGATCCTTCTTTTCTCTTTTAAAGATACAATGCCTCCAACATCATGAAGGATTTCTACAATAGTAGAACATTCCTACTTCACAATGTTTTTAAACACCTTATACAGTCGAGCCATATAGAATTTTCTTCTTTTCATATTGGGGACTTTACATTTGGGTTGAAATAATTTTACTATGTTGTGGAAATTTTCTTCTCCTTGAGCAGTAGAGAGTATAAGAAACCTACTTCCTTTCAAAAGAAAGTAGAGGTATCAAGTTCCTCATCATCTATTTTGTTTGTTATTTGCTATGCTATCTTATGGAGCCTCCTATTTTGATTCTCTCTTTGAGTCTTAATTCATGCCGGAGTAACTTCACTAGATGAGTCAATCATAAAGATCATTCGCATGATATGTAGGTCACAGATTGAATCAGGAGTTTTCTTGATTTCTACTTTCTTTGGACATTGAGGAACAACAGTGACAGTCTTGACTTTCCACTTTTTCAATGGTGGAGAGTCTTCTTCTGATTCAATGTTGAAGTGCAGCGAGAATTTCTCATCAGTAATAGAAAATGGTTAGACCTAGGTTCGTTAGGTCTAAGGTTGAGTTTAGGTTAGACTTAGATTGAGTTGGATCTACGGTTGCATTATGTCAAGCTTGCGTCAAATTTAGGTTTGGGATAGGCTTGGTTATGGTTGACCTGAGACGACTCCAAACCCAAGCCTAATCTAATGCTATTGAGGTGACCGGACTAAATCTATACTCAATGTAAATAATAAAAAAAAACTTATCATAAAAAAGATGGAGAAGGAATTTACTAGAGAGAAGGCTGATAGGTGAAGGAGGCCCTCTGGAGAAATTCCTTCTTTCTCTGCAGTTGATAGTGAGTGTAAAGAGTACTGAGTATTGGAATGCTAGAGAATCAGTGTCCTAAAGACTATCGAAGCCCACCAATTTATAAGATAGGAAGTTGGTGGCAAGGGGATCGATGATCGTTTGATTAAGTGGTGGGTTGACATTCATGATGCATTGAACAATGAAAAAGCTACGAATCTCCACCGACGAAACACTGTGATGATTCGTGCTCTAATCTATGGAAGAAGGACATGAATCGTTGGCATGTCACCAATAGTGACCACGTTGAGTGGTCACTCCATGATATACCTAGGTGTGGCTATGCCAAAGGCTGGTGTGAGCACGCCAAGAAACTCTCGGGAGTGGTCGTGCTTAGGTTAGGTGTGACCATGCCGAGGTACTTCTAGGCCTGGTGACGCCAAACCTGGCATGACCACACAAGACCAAAAATGAGCAATGCAATGTTTTGGCCAACGTGGTTGCACCGAACCAGGGGGAATGTTCATGCAAGTCCTATGTGACAAAAAATCTGGTAAAAAACTATCCTTTATAGCTATCAACTATGACTTTTACTAGTCATCTAAAACTATATTTATTGTAGCCCAATTACGACTATTAAACATATTGACTATTGTACATCTGTGATTTTCAATATTATAGTTCCTTTTTCTCTAATTCAGGAGAAAAGTTAATCTATATAATTACAATCTGATAGTTGATTATTTTGACTGGACTAGGCCATATTATTTTTTCTCATATCTAGGAATCTTTCCAAGTAAAAACTCATGATGTCTTCTCGTGCTATTTCTTTGATCGGTGTTTCTGTTAGTTCGTTGTGCAATGCTAAGACTTTAAATTATCAGTCTTTATCATGAATCTTCAGGCACACAATATAAGTAAATATTAGATTGAGTTTAAAATAGATAGGCATCACACTTATGATAGGGTAAAAAGTAAGTAAAAGAATGATAATATGATTTGATATTTTACTAATATTCTCTCCATCATTTTCCACCTTTTCAATCCTTTATTCTCTTTTATTACTTAATGGATAACATTTATTTTTTCTTCAAGGAGAAATATAGAACTCAAAAGGAATCTCAAATTTCTCAGAATTTGCTGCATTATCATGTTTTTGTTTATGAAGATAGTTATTTTACCCATAACTTAGGTTAGTCCATTATCCTCTTTCCACTTTTGATAAGAAACGGGCCAAACCTAGTTATTAATTCGGCACTCCTTTCTTTCATAGCCTTAAAAAAGTTCGTATACTTGACAGTTGTACTGGTTCGGAGTTTTTTTTTTCAATCTTTTTTTAACGATCAACATCGCAACAAAATCTTTTTTGGGGGCATTTACATAATGCCAACGTATGTCTATGTAATTACATTTTAAATTTATACTATCCAAATATTTTATATCACATAAAAATATCCCTATATTTTGAAAAAAGAGATACATAGAAAAGGTAGAATGCATATAAAAATTAAAGTTTATTTGTTAGATGCCTACATGCAAAAAATTTAAGAATGTAAAAATCCCTTTTTTTAAGGGTCAGCATGTGATTTAAAAATATATATAATATATGATTATCTAATAGTTATTAAGTTATCTATCTCAGAAGATATTTTAAATACCGATTTTAGTTGAATTAAAAATTGATCAACATTTTTCTTTTCAGTAAAGTTTGCTATCAATTAAGAGTTCGAAATAGGGGTTCCTTTTTTGATACGTGTATCTCCTAAAATAAATATATAGCATCTTCTCAAAATCTCGCGTCTCATCAAACTATGCGAAGTCCAAGGAGGNCTGACCTCAGAGAGATTTTCCAAAAATATAAAATATATTTTTCAAAAAATAAAATATTTTATTTTTATTAAAGTCCCCAACCCTAAATTTTGGTAAAAGGACTTTCTAGTCTAGGGCTAACTCACATAAAAATTTCAAATGGTTAGGAATTGTTTTGATCATCTTTTGAAATTTTCTTTGAAAATACATATTTTTGCATAAAAATAATTATATGAATTAAATTAAATTGTGAAAATTCACATTATCTCCTTTGATGTCTTAATTGACCTATCATTAAGGTTACATAAAAATTCCAAGGTCATTTGACTTAAAT
>JXCR01143631.1:179393-217996 GCA_002079205.1 Phalaenopsis hybrid cultivar
TTTTAGGGTTTCGGGTTTTTAGGGTTTCGGGTTTTTAGGGTTCGGGGTTCGAGGTTCGGGGTTCGGGGTTCGGGGTTCGGGGTTCGACCCTAGTCCCGGGGTTCAGGGTTCAGGGTTCAGGGTTCAGGGTTCAGGGTTCAGGGTTCAGGGTTGGTTCAGGGTTCAGGGTTCAGGGTTCAGGGTTCAGGGTTCCGGGTTCCGGGTTCAGGGTTCAGGGTTCAGGGTTTAGGGTTTAGGGTTTAGGGGGGTTTAGGGTTTAGGGGGGTTTAGGGTTTAGGGTTTAGGGTTTTAGGGTTTTAGGGTTTTAGGGTTTAGGGNACTTCTCTAGAGGTCAATCGACCAGAGGTTGTACATATTACAGAAGAAAGAAGAGAAGTAACATCAGCTAACAAAGAAGAGCAACAAATAAAAGATTCTACATCAGCAACCATTCCCAAAAAAAATTTCAAACAAATGGTTGAACAAGTTCGTGATGCCTTAGTACAATCCAAAGGAGGTGCATTANTGCGCCAACCCCACACCAAAAATAGTGCCGACAATCACCCTAAGGAATATAGATACATATTGATTCTATTCCTTATTGCAACGCCCCACTCATTACATTGATAGGGGTGATTTATCTTATGGGGATTACCACCTTATAGATTGAGGCTCCCTTTACACATCAACTTGGCTTAAAAAATATTTTATACATGCATCATCAAGGAATACATACCCATACAAAGTTTGCTTTGTCACTCGACACGAATGGTTAACTAAATATTGTACGACTATGGTGAGATTATATTTATAAATTTAAAATTATAAAAATTAATTTTTCCATTGATTATAGACATTTGCATATCAGTAACACTTTAGGCATCTTGAATTAATAATCAAGCTATCCTATCATGCATTTCATGAGGCTGACTATACATAATTTTGCAATGCTTGGTT
Organism: Phalaenopsis hybrid cultivar; assembly: GCA_002079205.1. Lineage (NCBI taxonomy): Eukaryota > Viridiplantae > Streptophyta > Magnoliopsida > Asparagales > Orchidaceae > Phalaenopsis > Phalaenopsis hybrid cultivar. The sequence goes on from JXCR01143631.1 coordinate 180,330, forward strand.
GGTTGGTGGCTTTATCAGGTAGGATTGTAAGTCTAGTAAAACCATACTTGCCCAGTCCTATTAGGGATTGTGCTTTTAGTACATGCTTATTTTATTTTCTTTTTTAGAATAGGTTTCAAGGTTTCACTTGCTAAGTAGATCTTACCTTTATTCTTAAGATATTATTTTTTTTGTCTTGGTATGACATAAGTTCTTACTTCATAGGCTTTCTCGTGATTGGATATCGTAGGTTTTAAGTTCTAAAATTTCTAATAAAATATCAACTAAATTATTAAATCTTTTCAATCTCAAAATTAAAAAAGCCAAATAATAGGATGATTAATGTGCCACTGAGCTTCTCAATATTTATATACTTTTTAGTCTTTCTTTTTGGGTTCCCCATAAGAAAAATTCTATTTTAATTTGTTCCATTCAAAATTTTAAATAAATAATCTTGGAAACTAAATTTTGAAATTCTTAAAGACTTAATCTTAGTTTCCTTAATATATTCCATCTCTTAAGATGTAATTAAATATATTAGCTTGTCATTATAGGAAGTTGTTAACCCAGAGTAATCAATTAGGTGAATGATTTGTTTGTTTAAAATGCAAACCCATCACATATTGACTGAAATTATTTCTTTCAATAATTGAAACTATTGTAAATTTGTACTTTTTTTATTTTTAGATAACATATTCTTTTTTGATGTCATGTTTGATTATCCAAATAGAAAAAAAATATTCAAAATCTAAATAGTAGACAAAAATATTAAACCAAATAGTGACTTTGTTGGGGATCAACTTCTCTCTCCATCTTTAGCTGATGGTGTAGCCTTCATCAATTGGTAATGCCTATGTATCCCTTATAAGCAAGATTATTTTGTGCTTTTTAGGTATCTTTCCCATTTAACTCTTAGGTATGCATAGCCAACTTATTCATTCATTGACTCTTAGGTGTACATTCATTGAACCTTAGGTATTCATAGCCAACTCGTTAGGTATCTTTCCCATTTAACTCTTAGGTATGCCTAACTTCCTATTTAACTGATTAATAGATAGATTATAGAATCTTTTAAAATATTAACTATTTATTAATCAAGAAAAGGTTATTTAGCATTTGAGAGTTTGCTATATGAATTTATTCCTAGCATTGATAGTAAATTACATCAACAAAATAAAAATATTAGAAACATAACTAAAATTGTAATTCCATAAAGTTTCAAAATGAGATAAAATTTTCAACATTCTCAATTAAATAATAATTTGGGTTGGATCCATACCCAACCTTGAAAACTTAATGTTATTCTTTGAATTCTAACTCTTAAATGTTTCTTTTCATGAATACACAAGTCACACTATTGTATGATAAGTTCAAATTTCATTTTTGAAATATTCTTTTCAAACCTTATTGTCACATTTAAATGTGATTCATAATAGCTCAAAATTCTAATCAAAGTCATTTAAATTCTAAATTTTCCAGTTATATAAATAAGTTTTTAAATTCTCCTACTTAATATTGAATTGAGTTGTAAATAATCCATATAATTTGACAAATACCAAATATATGGTCCACTGTTGTTCTTTGTAAGGCCTTCATGATCAGTCTGAGGTATTGAGCTGACATCTCTTAGTTTTCTAAATTCAAAAGATGTTTGCTTCTAAAATAAATTTTAATTTGTAACCAATATTATAAGAAAGCCGTCTGTAGTTTCATAGTAACAAAGTTTAGCATTGGTTTTAATAACCTTGAAGTGACTTATGGCGACCTCTCCTTTAATCCTATCAAACTGAAGTTGTAACTGAGAGAATGCCACTGTTAATATTCAATATAAGTTTTATAAAGATTTTACCTCCTAATATAATAAGATTGTATAAAAGTTATTGTTTGATATTGCTAGAGCTGTTACAAAAGTGCCTCATAAAGTCGCTGCTCAGAAAATGGTATTTATTGTGATGGATGAAGATCCATTAAATGACAGATATGATTATGAAGTGCAGTCTTTCACATCCTTTTCACTTTTTGAAATTTGCACCACTTTTAACTAAACCTCTAACCATAACTTAAAGGAGGAACACAATCCAAAGAGTTCAAAAAATAATGAATAAAATAGAAATTGAAAGAGAGTTGAAGTAGATAGAAGCTACCTTATATGAAGATAAGTTTGTGATGCCTAAGACCTCTCCTCTACTTGGAGGTAGTAGTTTTCACACCCTTTTCGTTACTCTTTGGGAGGAGAATGTTCAAAAGATATTTGCACACCACCATTACCTTTAATGTACTGCTATAAGCAAGCTTTTAGAAGGAAGTCACCTCACACAAGGGTCAAATTGATGATTGAGAAGATGGCTCATCGCAAATGATGATTTGTTTTTGAGGTTCTAAAAAGAATGGGGCATTTAATGTCTCATGACATTAATATAAAGATTCTACGACATGAGAAACCTGACCGTAGTTGTAAGGAGCCTACATATAATAAGATGGAAAGAGAAGATGTTCGATCAAGACTAAAGTAAGGACATGAGAAATATCTTTGGTATGAGAGTTTAGAAATTAAGTGGATAGATAATGATGCTTTGATTTTTTCTATATGGCCCTATGAGTGTTTGTAAGGTTATGACTGTAGTCCTGATAGTCACTTATTATTGTGCATGATCAGTCTTTAAGAGTTCTATTTAATAAAAAGCCAGATGATAGCAAGAAGGCACCTAATGAAGTGAACAAACTACAATCTAGGTAATGTTCCACATGTTATCATATTATGAAGAGGACTCTACATCATACAATTTCATCATTTAGGAAGGCGATATGGATACCAAAGCTTTTCTTTCCATCACCTATAATGGAGAAGATGGATGAATATCACTATAAGGATGAGTCTGAAATTCTTTAAATGATGTGGATAAGTCAAAAAAAAACACTCAACATTATGTGACAGTTGATTATAAAAAAAATGCATGGATGCTCCACTAAGGGGTCCTAAATAAACTTTAGGAGAATATTAAGAAGATCAAGAACAAGCTATACAAGAAAACAGAAGGGACCATAGAAAATGAAATTTTGGATGAAGGTAAAAAGGAACAATAAGAGGTTTTGAAAGAGGAAGATCTTGACAATTTGTTCGAGTTTGTGGATGAAGACTATGCAGCCATAAATGTTTTCCAGACACGGGCTTCATTATTTTTATGAGATCATCAACCAATCACAACTAATAAAGGAGTCCAAGTTAAGTATAATAAATAGTTATTATATCATATGAAATTATGGGATGAGCAAATCGGTAATCTTAAAAAGAAGATGTAAGAGATAATGATCACTCAAATAACTTTGCAAAGTTTATCACAACTACTTCATGTATAACATATTGAAGTGAATCAACTCAAGCTTTTATAAATAATTAAAATAAGAAGTCAAACACTATCATCAAGGAGGATAGTCTACAAATGATGAAAGAAACAACAACAATTACATTATAAGAGTTAGATTTGAAGTAATTGGTAGAGCAACTAGTCAAAGGAGCCTTGACATGGTCAAAGGGTAGTACATCTCTTTTGAAGAAAAAACCTAACCCCAAATAATTTGTTGCAGTAAAATATTTTAAGTGATTTTTACCTCCTTTTTTCAAGATTTTTGGTGGGATGGGAACCCCTGGTTAACATAGTGTACATTTTAGAGTCAGTTATTGCAACATAGAGGGAGGTGACACTCTTCATTTCAAATATTTTATTGACATATTAGTTGGAGTGACCTTTTGCTGGTAAGTTGAGTACCAAATAGAATTTTCAATACTTTTACAGAATTGGAGAACTTATTTGGTATTAGTTTTGCGAGTGCCTAACACCATATCAATGTTGGTGATTTCATTCCAAAGAAATAGAAGCCTGACGAGACCCTGATGGTTTGTATTTTGCAATGAGGGAATCTAGACATGAAGTGAGAGCTTTAGATTAAGGTGAAACACATAGTAAATATTCTCCTAAAATTATCTACAAGCAAGTTTCTCTTTTTCTTAAAAGTTTTAGTATTAAGCCTTTCTAAAAGTTACTTAGTAAAAAACCAACTTACAAGAAGAGGCCAAACAAATTATTTTCTTGAAAAGAAAGACAAAAAGAAGCCATAAATTGTTTTTGAGAGGCACTCAGGAACAATATTGATTATAGAAGAAGGAAAACAACCAAAAAAGATTTATCCTGAACAGTTCGCTCAATAACATTGACAATAACATCAGCAAAGCTACAAATAATATCAGTCAAGAATGTGTTAGCCACAGTCTTCATATGAGATGTAGTAATTGTCATAAAAGCGATATTAGAGGTCAAATGGTTTAGATTTGGTTTCTTTAAAAGATTTGATAAATCATGCCCACTCATTGAAGGATTAGGCAATCAACAAAATTTTTAAGAACAAACTAAAAAAGTCATAATTTAAGTTGTCTAAGTCAAAATACCCTGAATAGGTTAAAATGTGACATGCCTAAAATATGTTACTTTTATTTGTAAATTTAATGCTTATTTTAAATGATATTGCACTTTAATGAAAATAATTTTTGATGTTTTTGGTTTTAGGTAAACTAAATGGAGTAAATGGAGCAAATGGAATGAAAATGAATAAAATTGGAGTCAAATTAAGCAAAAAGGTCATTGTTGATCTGGCGTATAGGCGCCGAACAATAGAGAGCCTGGCGCCAAGATATAGCGCCCGGGTCCCAGAGAATGTTATATAGAAGATCCACTAAATTTGGATGAATTTTGTAGAGGTGTTTGAATAAAATCTTAGGGGTTTTGAGAGCTTTCTTTAAAGAGACTTCTGGAGATTCAAAAGAGAAACTTGTGGGAGGAGGAAAATTGAGTCTTTTGTAGAGAAGTGGATTCTTCCTAGAGAGGAGAAAGTTTTGAAGTCTTGCTTTAGATTTTGAGGAGAAGTGGAGAAGTGAGGGATACCTTCTTCACTGCAAACACCAAGTAAGTTTGAAGTAAAATGTAAGGAGAGTGAGTGATTCAAAGGAACTTGAAAGAATGCTTGGGAAAGAATTTAAGATAAGTTGTGCAATTTGTTATTTTACATTTTCTTATCTTATAAACTTTTATTTATCTATAAATTCATGTGTTGTTTTTTCTTCCCCATGAGATATGAGTAGTTTCCTATGTCTTTCTCCTTATAATGAGGAATGGTTATATGTAGGAATGTAGTTTAATAGAAGTACTTTTAAAATTTCATAAATTGTGATGATTCAAACTCTATACTGAACTTACTTATCAATCTGGCCAATTGATTTGCTAAAAATTATTATAAAATATAGTAACCCAAAATGGGCTATGTTTGAACATAATAAGAATCACATTTAGCCTCATGGATGAGAATGTAGTCATTAAGGTTAAGAGCAATAGGGAAATAAGTTTTGATGGGTGTAGAATTAGAGATTTGAAAGTGACAGACTAAAATCCCCAATTTGGTCCAGATGTTTAGAAAATAAAGCGATATGCTAGCCCTCAATTGATGGGAAGTGGGAACTCTAGAGAAAGAGCTATTATCTTCCCTGACAAACCATGAGTTTAGGGACCAAACTCTCGATTAACCAACGTTCTTTATGCACTTGATAAAAGGTTAAAAATGTAATTGCTTCTTTTTGACACAATACCTTAGCCCTATTCTTAAAAATTATTTTCCTACATTAATTATAAGCTCATTGTAAGGGAAAGGACATTTTATACAAATTTGAACTTTTAATACATTATTAGTTTAGAGTAGAGGTAACTTTGCATTTTATAACCTTTTTAAATTGTCTTCCTTTTACATTTTGAATTTTTTTAGCATAATAACATTCCTTTAATTTTATAGTATTAGATATTATAAAAAAACTTGCGATCATTACCTATATAAGTTTTTTATAATTAAAAAGTAGATTTTATTAAAGTAAATTTAATAAGAGTTTTGGCTTTCCCCATGGGATTGATACTGGGGTTTTAAGAAAAACCTTATATTACTTAAAATGATACATATATTTGTGTGTACCTATAGTGTGTAAATCCATTTTATCAACTTTATATAATATTTAATTTTGTACACTAGCCGCTAAATATAATTTGGGTCAAGCTTTTGTCCATATTTCTAAATTTAAATAATTGTGTAACTATGGGTCGGGTAAAGTTTTTGGCACCTTTGTCGGGGGAACTAGCAATGAAAACTTTTTAACTTAGGAAAATCTTAATTTTTCATTATAGAAAATTGATAGTGTTGTTTTCATATACAAGCTAGTATTTAAAAAAAATAAAAAAAAGGAGATATATTTGCTGATCAAATTAGTGTGTTCTATATGTTTTATTATTTTTCTTTAAAAAGTGTATGCGTAGTGAAGGATCTGAAGGTTTAGTATCTTACAATTCTTAGTTAGAGAAAAATATTAGGAAAATTAGAAAACAAAAATAAATTCACAATTTCCATAAATAGCAAATATTATACATAATAANCGTTTCTCTCATCCCGGTACCACTATTTTCTTTTGAACTTACTTAGTCTAAATGAGTTTTTAAGCTCATTTAAACAAGGAAGATCTCATTAGAAACCATGGGTTACCTCATCCGAGGGACTCCCGTAGATTCAAGAGGATGTGTTATGAAATTATTGTTTTGTTGTTGTATTTTGAGAATATTGATTAATTTTGAAAAACATGTTTTGTTTTTCATTTAAAGTAAATAGATGTTATAAAAGGAATGAAATTGCAATACACAATATAAATGTTGTATAGTTAACATCATAAAACAAAATATATTTGCAGGAAAATTTAAATAAATTGCAGGAAAGTAAATAATAATATTATATACGAGAAAAAGTGAGAAAATGAGTCGTAAGAAAATACAAGTAAAGAAAAACCCGCAGTCACATATAGAAGATCGGGACTGGGTTTAAGGCATTAGTAAAGGTGGGAGCTCAGAGCTGGACTGTGTGTTTCTCAACCTTAAGTAAGAGCTACCAACCCGATAATCTACAGAAGACAGTCATAACCTCAATCCAAGTGATTAACCATGGACCTTTACAAATTTTCATTTTAAACTCAATTTTTATACATATAAAATTTATTTTATCATGCAAAAGAGATTTTTGTTGAAAATATTTGTAGAATGGTCTAGTCCACAGGCTAATTAATTTAATCAAGTTAGGAATACAAACAACCTAAGAGTATCAGGGGTAATCATCTTCTCAAGAGTCATCCAATAGTAGAATCGGCCCTTACCCTTTCATTTTATTAAAGGTGCTTGAGATATGAGATGCTATTCTAAAATCCCATATCGTATTCCTCATTTTAGCACACATTAGCATTATCGTCATTGCCCTGACCACCTAGACCTCAGACTTACACAAGCCCGATGATCAATATGTGGCAAAAAAAAATATCCCCAATTGCCCACAAGGATTTAAATACCTTAAAGAAGACTAAATCCTTGAGCATTGGGTAAATTAATATCAAATAAGTAGTGTAGGGTATTTTTATTGATTTAGGTGGATTAACGGGTCCCGAGGCATAACTTGGTGGATCCCTAGATATTTTTATGGATGATTTTCTTGAACAAAGAATAATAAGTTCAATTTTCCTTCAAAGTATCCAAAGGATTCTAAAAGTGTTCGGGGTATAACCCTGGACAACTTTTAAAACCTTTTGAAACGTTTCAAGTTCATTTGAACTTATTATATTGTTCAATTGATCATCCAAAATTAGATTAAGATTTAGTAGTTTAATACACCCTATGCTCAATGAACATTAATATTTTAATTATCTAAAGAGTAGGGTACTTCAAATATTTATTTGAGATTTTACTTAAGAGTTATGTAAGTGGATGCCCCTATGATAAGCTTAGGTCATTAAAGGTCTGGTACCCACCATTAAAGTCAGACATGTAGTGCTTAAGGGTACTCATAAATCAATCATGTTCCTCTTTTCTAAATCTCATCAAACAAGTTTAAATATCAAGCCTAACTCGCTACTAATCCCTTAAATTCAATCTCAAGGTTAAATTTGTAATAATCAAAATGTTAATTTAAGTGAGATCAATTCTCATTAAAGAATCATGCTATCATCTAATATTCAACTAGGGGTTTCAAATAAGTGAATTATTATCTTCCTAGCTTAAGCCCACTGCTTTAGCATCACCCAAATGAATTAACCTACAAGTCATAACAATTTATGAAATTACAATTTTACCATTTTCATGAAAAGGTGGCAAATTGGTTTTTACCTCTTAACCAATTATGTTTCAAACACCCAAAAGGTTTTATTATAATAAAAAATACCCATTTACCCTTATGGTTAACCTTAAATTTAATTAGGGCATCTAAAATCCAAAATTACCAATTTGCCCTAAGGGCCTCTCCACTTCATAACTCATTAAATACAACTCAATTAACTTTGAAATTCTTAAGGCACCCCACTCATGGGTCACTTAAGATATCAGAGTAGAAAATATGATTTTTATAATTTTTATTTAATTTATATAATTATTTTAGCTCGAATATAGGATTTTCAAGATTAATTTATTTAACTAATCAAAGTAATATTTCTGTTCATGGAAAAATTATTGAAGGTTCACTTAGGTCAGAAGACCACTTGGGCAAAATTTCATGAATTTTAAGATTTTATTTTAATTATTTATTGATTTTAGTGATTAATTAATTAGAAACTATCATTTAATTGAAAAAAATTACTTTTTATATTTTTATTAAATCTCCCTGAGTCCATAAAACTCGGAGAGGTAAAATTTTTTTTTTATAATTTTTATTCTTTTTATTATAATTATTTTTAATGGAAAATTAAGAAAAATATATTTTTAGCATTTAAATATATATAACTAAATTAGAAAAAATAGAAAAAAATATTTTAAAGAGTCCCAAATGATCAGAAAATAATTAGAAACAATTTCATTTATTTTCATATTTTCACAATTTTTAATTAAAAAGTAGCTTAAAAAATGAACTATTTATTTTAAAATAATTTTTATTTTTCCTTGGTTCCCTTGATCACAAGGAACTCAGAAAACCATTTTTCATAATTTTCCTGATTGTAGTATATTTATTATAATTATTTTAATACAAAAATACCATTACATTTGAAAAGTAAACTTTAGAATTAAATATAGATCAAATGGACTTCAAATCTTTACAAAGTGTTTAATTACTCATTATTTACAGCGTGGAATCAATTTTGTTAATTTTTGAATAATATTTGATTTATTTAATTTTTTTTGAGTTAAAATGACTTAATTAGCTATAGGAACATACTTATATATTTAAACTTAATTTATATTTTTCCTAGAGTCCTATGACCTTAGGGAATCTACCAAAATGAACCTCATATTTTTCTAATTAAGATTTTAATTTATATAATTAATTTAATAAAAAATGGACCAATATACTTGAAAATTAAGGTTTTAGAGCTAGAGATGTCTTCTGACATTCGAAAAATCAGGAGACATCTTCACTGTCATGAAAAATCAACTATTAAAGTTTCAAGTGATGATGAATAATATTCACTAAAATAAAATTAAAATAGTCTAGAGAGTATTTATTTAATTAAAAATTATAGACAAGTTATATAATTTTTATTTTTATTCCACATTATTTTCCTCTGTTCACTGAGTAAGTAAGTATTTTTATTTTTTTATAATTTTTCTACACCAAGTTATGTATTTTTTAAGATTTAATATTTAATTAAATAAAAAATACCCTATGTTGAAAGATAACTACTCATAAAACATAAAGAACACACCATAAACCATCATTAGAAACAAGAAAACCACTAAATAATTATGTTTACAAAAATACAATAATATAAGTACACAATACTTAGCTTTCTCTTCTTACAAACCTCTAAGAATGCTCCTCGAAAGATCTCACGATCCCTTGCTGCACTCCTGGATACTCTCCTCACAATACAACTCAAAGCCTCACCAAATGATTAAGATAAAGCTATCTCCACTCTTTCCTACAACAAACCTTCGACCCCCTTCCCTTACTCTATTATTATTCTCTTTTTTTTTAATTTAAAACATAGCATAATAAAACCCTCAATCTGTTTGATAACTTCACAAATTGTGTGTACAAAGTGCTGAAAATTGCCCCTGGCAGTTTTTGGTGCCTAGGCGCCAAGGGACTGACACCAGGCGCTAATCTCTTTGTCTATCAAAATATGTAGTGGCACATTGGCACCTATGGGTTTGAGGCCTTGGCACCAGTGAGGTAGCACCTTAACACCCAATGGTTGGTGCCAAGTCACTAGCCTCTTGGGTTACCAGGGCAATGACCGTCGCCTAGGTGGCCAAGGGTTTGGCGCTTAGGCGCCAGTCTCTTGTGAGCTTCTTTGCTCCAAGTCTCTACCATATTGCTCCATATCTCTCCCTCTTTGCTCCACTTTTAATACTTATTTTACTTGCAAGAAAAACATAAAAATACATTTCTTTAAAGTGCAATATCATTCATAAAAATGTAAAAAAATAGTGTGGAATAAAAGCATTCTTTTCCACACATCATTGATTTAATTAACCTATAAGAGTTGGTTTCATGGAAAACTATGTACAATAAAGCCACAAGATATCCATAGTTAAGAAAGTTCAATATCTCTAGTAAATAAGTCAAATCTGCACGTATAAGAAACTTTACATTCAACAAATATGATATGATTTAATATTTATTTCAAAAAGGAATTAGTGAATGTTAAAGAGTACACAAGAGATTCAAATGTATAAAATTAAGTTTTCCTTTAAAATGTTTACTAATACTTCATAAACATAAATAAATTTATGAATGTAGTGGAGTTTTTCAATTTTAAAAGAATTTTAGTAAAACCAATTTTTGATAAGGCTTCTCCTTAAGCTTCTCTTAAATATGTTCTTATTTCCCTTTCATACATTAAGTTGAATTTTTCAATTTTAAGCAAACTTCCTTGAGGATTACTATAGCTAGATAGGTATTGTAATAATTTTGAATTCTACCATCGTATCCTTAAATTAAAACATACCACATTCCACTTATTTTAAATTTAAAAAAAAAATAAATTTAAGGAGTATTAAGAAAAGTACAAATCTATGGAGGCTAAATTATTGTTAAGGATACATCTAGGTGCACTTAGTTTAAAAAATATCTAATACTTTCTGCAAGTAAATATGCTCATCACTTTTCTATATGTTGAATTGCAAAATTCACTTAACAGTAGTCTAACTCAATTTTGTATCCCAAATTTATCCATGTTAATTTAAAATAATAATTTAAACTTAATTAAAATGGACAAATAATTTTAAGAACCACAAGATTCTTCCTGCCAAACTTAATTCCAAACATGTATAGCAATTTGAACATTAATTTAGATGGGGAGATAAATAATAGTACTACTTCCTACCATAAGTTTCTATCATCAACGAATCAAGAAGTACAATATAGAAAGTGCTACTGAAATTAACAAAGCATAATACCAATTTAAATTTCACAAAAGAGCTTAATATTAAAATAAAAATATAAAGAGTTCCGCAATAATAGTACAAAATGAGCTAACAAGCATAAAATTTAACAATGGTAGCAAAAACAAACAAAATTAAATTCCCTGCCTCCAAATACAAAGAATAAAGTCATGCATCCTCCTCCTCCTCCTCATCTTCCTCTTCATCTTTGTCTTCTTCTTCCCCTTCATCATCCTCCTCCTCAGAATTCTTCTCCATCGACTGAGGGGCATGCTCATAGGGTTGGTAAGTATAATACACTAAGAACTCAACAGAATTGTCACCCCCGATCCATTGATTTCTTCTGTACATCCTCTGCTGATATGCCTGGAAGCTAATAAACTGATCGAATTAGCTTTTATTCTACCAATGTATATGTGGCATATGGTCTGCTAAATCTTAGACCTTTGTTGAATGATAGAGACAGCATATTTCAGTTTACCCAATCTTTCTAAAAGAAAAGCTAAACTAGTGGAAGGACGCAGCTAGGAGTTGGAAGTAAAGGGTGGAGAAGAACAGATCCCAAGCCTCAAAACAGTATGTTTACTATATAATATCAGGTTAGTTTTACAGACATGCTTCAAAGGATGAAGTTGCTCCACCCAACTCCCAAAAGTAACACCAGATTTTTGGCACAAGGAAAAATAGTAAATGGGTGCCCAAAACTAAGAGTAGATCTCCCCTTAGTGACATTGAAAATAGAATGATGAATGAAGAAACCTATATTAATAGATTTCATGATCTAGATACAAAAGCTTAGAGAGGCTCTATCCCTAGTGACATTGTCATACTAGTAGAGGGGAGCAACTTGGTAAAAATTAAGAGATGTCAAACCTCAGAAGCTACATTTAGCTTGGAATAAGGAAAATGATTTTTATTTTCATTTATAACCTTCCATGTCCACGTACCATCTGTCCAAAATTGGATAATTTCATCCAAGTGAGAATTTATAGGAGTGAAGTTGGAATAGAAACTCTAAGTGAGATACTTCAATGAATATAACACAATAATACAAGAAGGAGAGATTTCTACCAGCTTCTCTTTCACAAAAACTGACACATCTAAAATCTCAGGAATATTGGCAAAAAACTCTCTAACAACAAGAATCACAACCACAAAGGTATTATAACAGAAATCATGCCAATGCAGACTCACTATCATACTCTCAATGACACCCCAAGAGCTTATGAATCCACATTCAATAATAAACTTCTTTGATACCAAAAAGTCATGGTATCACTCCTCATCTTTAGAGCTAACAAGCTTTTTTTTGTCAAAAGAATATTTTGATTTCTCTCCCTTACTTTTTAGTGCCATTGAGATGCAAGAGATTGTGACTACAAAGGGTAAGGAGTAGGAATATGGATGCAACAATATGCTAATTAGGAAGATAAATCAAAGCATGCCAAAGTTTGCTAAAATTTTCAAACCCTAGCTTCCTCCTCCATAAGTAAATCTAAAAATTTAGAAAAATAAGGAAGGATTGAACTCAAGGAGTCAAAATCAACATTGAAAGGTGATTTCTACCCACTACAATCTCCTGGATCAAAGAAATTTAGAAGTATTTTTGATGACCTAAGAATGTTCTCTCGGTCACTGAAGAAGAGTAAGGAGAAGCAATTATGCAAATGGGGGGAATCAGACTGAATATGACTTAATATGCTTAAAAATAAGGGCAGTGCTTAGGCGATGCGATAGTAGTGCCTAGGCACTGATTACTGATGAAGAGAAGCTTAGAAGCCCAAGTATGCGACACTTAAATTTCCATATTACCTAGTGACACCTAAGCGCCAGGGTAGTGGCGCCTAAGCGCCCACTCCAACTTTGGCCATGGTCACTTAGTTTGCATAATTTGTCCCTCCAAATGACTTAATATTCCTAAAAATCATGCCTGATCAATCATAATACTTTAAAAAACACACTAATATATATACAAGCACAAAAAAAAACCATGTATAAACAAACTTTGATTGCCTCCCAAGAAGTGTTAGTTTTATGTTCTCAGCCTGACAATGCCAGGTATTCTAATCAGGATGACCTAGCATCAAAACCTCCTTAAACCGGAGTCTTACTGCTAAGTATGGCTTAAGTCTTGATCCATTCACTTTAGTTACTTGACCACTCTTAAGCTCTTCAATATCAATCACACTAAAAAGATACACCTTTATTATAGTAAATGGTCATGATCACCTGCACCATATTTTTCCTGGGAATAGTTTCAATCATGTATTGTATAATAACACCTTCTGTCCAGGCTCAAAATTTTTTCTAAGAAACTTTTGATCAGGTCATTTTTTCATTTTCTCTTTATATATTTTGGCATTTTCATAATATTCTTGTCTAACCTAATCAAGTTCATTTAACTGTATCAAATGTTTCTCACCAACCTCTTTCATATTATAATTGAACTCCTTAATAACCCAATATGCTTTGTGCTCTAATTTAAATGGCAAGTGATATTTATTTACCAAATATGAGCTTATAAGGAGATATCCCTATAGGTGTTTGATAAGCGTCCTATAGACCCATAAAGCATCATCAAGTCTCAAAACCCAATCCTTTTTTATAAAAGGTCATCTTTTCCACAATCCTTTTGATTTCTGAATTAGAAAAATCTATTAAACCAATTGTTTGGGAGTGATACTTTCTTGTTATTTTATGCTTTATGCAATTTTTCCCAATTAATGTCCCAATCTTTCTATTCCCAAAGTGGATCCCCCACTGTTAATGATAACTCCAAGCATACCATAATTGTAAAATATATTTTTCCTTAAAAATTTAGATAAAATTTGAGCTTCACAATTTGGCAGGGTCACTGCATCTATCCACATTGAGACATAGTCCATAGCTATCAAAATATATAGATTCCCAAACGATGGTATAAAGGGTCCCATGAAGTCTAAACCCCAAACATAAAAAAATTCAATCTTCAAAGTAAAATTCAAGGCATTTCATCTTATTTAGAAATATTGCATACTCTCTTACATCTATCATAAGTTTTAATATATTCATTTACATCTCTAAATAGATTAGGCCAATAAAATCTCGATTGTAAAATCTTAGTAATAGTTCTATACACCCCAAAATGTCCCCCAACTTCATAATCATGACATTCCCTAATAACATCAAGGGTCTCTTCTATGGGTAAACACCTCATAATCACTTGGTCTTTGTACTTTCAATATAAATATGGGTCATCCAAAAAATAGTATCGAGCATCATGAACAAATTTCTTCCTTTGATGGTATGTCAGATCATGGGGTAAAATGTCATTGATTATGTAATTTACTCTGTCAACATACCAAGGGATGTTCCAATCAGTAACAAGTAGTTGCTCATCAAGAAATTTTTATGTATATTATCATCAAATGCACATGAATTCCCTCGATCAAGTTTGATAAGTGATCCTCTATCTGATTATCAGTACATTTCCTATCCACAACTTTGATATTGAACTCTTATAGCAACAAGATCCATCTGATCAATCTTAGTTAGGCTTCCTTTTTCAACATCAAATATCAAATTATAGAACAATTTGTTTGAATAGTACACTTGGGACCAATCAAGTATGTTTAAAATTTGTTGAACGCATATACTATATCCAAAAACTCTTTTTTAGCGGGTGAAATTAGTCTGAGCTTCATTAAGGGTCTTAATGGTATGGTATAAAACCCAAAATATTTTGTCACCTCTTTGTCCTAAAATTGCCTCTAAACCATAGCCACTTGCATCTCACATTAATTTGAATGGGCTTCCCCAATGTGATGAGATAATAGTAGGAGCAACGACTAACTTTTATTTCATAGTGTTGAAGGCTTAGGAAATCCTAGTCAAAATCGAATAGGACATCTTTTTGCAGCATATTGCATAAAGGTTTAGCACTTTTTGAGAAATCATTAATGTATCATCGATAAAATTCATCATGCCACAGAAAACTTCTAACTCCCCTCATTGAAGTGGGTGGGGAAAGTTTTTTAATCACCTATATTTTGGCTGGATCAACCTCATACTTCTCTTAGAAAATTTGTATCATATCACAATTCTTTTAGAAATCATAAATTGGCACTTTTCCCAATTAAGAAGAAAATTGGTTTGTTCACATCTTCTCAGTACCTTAGCTAGATGATCTAAATAGGAATAAAATGAAGGGAAAAACATTAAGAAATCATCCATGAATAATTCTATTAATTTCTCAATTAGGTCACAGAAGATTGACACCACACACCACTAAAATGTTGTGGGTGCATTACATAACCCAAAGGGTATTCTACTAAAAGAAAAAGTCCTTTAAGGACTCATGAATGTGGTCTTATCTTGATCATTATGAGAAATAGGAATCTGTTGGAACCCATAATACCCATCCAAAGATTAGAAATGTGGGTAGCCTGCTAATATTCAACATATGATCTAGAAAGGGTAAAGGAAAATGATCTTTCCTGGTGTTTGAGTTTAATTTTCTGTAATCAATACAAATACACCACCCAATGACATGTCTAGTGGGGATTAATTCAAATTTTTTTATTTACTGCACAGTCACTCCACCTTTCTTAAGAACACAATGGATCAGGCTAACCCAGGTACTATCTATAATGGAATAGATAATACCTATATCAAGCCACTTCAAAGTCTCATTTTTCGATAACATCTTTTATAATAGGGTTTAATTTTGTTTGAGGATCTTCCGGGGGTTTATGATTTCCTCCATCAGGATCTTATGCATAAATATCGAAGGACTAATCCCATCTATGCATGGTAGAGTTAGTCCAAAAGCTTTCTTAAAGTTCTTCATAACACACATATACTACTTTCTCATGTGAGCTACTCAGTTATGAGGATATGTATACTGATAATATAAATGACCTCCTTAATTAGGCATACTTCAATTATTTTGGAAGCACCTTCATCGTAATTTCAAGGGCTCTTTAGAAGTAACAAGATGTTTAAAATTTTCAGTAACATCAAGTGTCTCAAACTTCTCCTTAATAATTCTTGGGTTATCATCAAACAGAAAAGCAGATTCATCCATACAGTCTGTAGAAACATCCTCACTAAAATCTTGCTCTACCGATTTAACTTTACAACTCTATCAAAAGTGCCTGCTACATAAATATTCAATCAGATCCACCCTGTAACATGTGTCTTCATTATAATTAAAAGGAAGCTTCATAGATTTTAACACATTAAACTTTACATCCTAACCATTCATACTCATTGTCAGCTCTCCTTTTTGCATGTCAATCATTGCTCTGCTAGTGGTTAGGAAATATCTACCTAGTATGATGGGGATATCTTTATCTTTCTCCACATCTAATATAATGAAATCAATAGGAAAGATAGAATTTTTCACCTTCACATGTACATCATCTATATTAAGGGTCTTACCGGTATATTATAAAACCCGAAATATTTTATCACCTCTTTGTCCTAAAATTGCCTCTAAAGCGTAGTCACTTGCATCACACATTCATTTGAATGGGATTCCCCAATTTGGTGAATTAATAATAGGAGTAATGACTAACTTTTATTTCACATTGTTAAAGGCTTAGGAAATCTTAGTCAAAATTGAATAGGACATCCTTTTCTAGCGTATTGCGTAAAGGTTTAGCAATTTTGGAGAAATCATTAATGTATCACTGATAAAATCCAGCATGCCCTAGAAAACTTCTAACTCCCCTCATTGAAGTGGTTGGATAAAGTTTTTTAGTCACCTATATTTTGGCCGGATCAACCTCCATACCTCTCTCAGAAATTTTGTGTCATATCACAATTCTTTCAGAAATCATAAATTGACACTTTTCCCAATTGAGAACAAAATTTTTTTCTTCACATCGTCTCTATACCTTAGCCGGATGATCTAAACATGAATCAAATGAAGGGAAAAACACTAAGAAATCATCCATGAATACTTCTATTTCTTTCTCAATCAGGTCACAGAAGATCAACACCATGCACCACTAGAATGTTGTGGGTGTATTACATAAACCAAAGGGCATTCTAATAAAATCAAAAGTCCTTTAAGGACTCATGAATATGGTTTTATCATGATCATTATGAGTAGGAATCTGTTGGAACCCATAATACCCATCCAAAAGTAAAAAATGTGGGTAGCCTGCTATTATCCAACATATGGTCTAGAAAAGGTAGAGGAAATTTGTTGTAATCAATACATATACACCACCCAGTGATATGTCTAGTGGAGATCAATTCATTTTGTTTTATTACTAGCACAATCACTCAACCTTTCTTAGAAACACATGGATCGGGCTAACCCAAGTACTATCTATAATGGGATATATAATACATATATCAAGCCACTTCAAAGCCTCCTTTTTGATAACATTTTTCATAACAGGGTTTAATTTCATTTGAGGATCTGCTATCAAAGGACTAATCCCCTTTATGTATGTTAGGGTGCATCCAAAAGCTTTCTTAAAGTTCCTCATAACACCCATATATTATTTTCACTTATAAGCTACTCAGTTCTTAGGATATGTATACTGAAAATATAAATGACCTCCCTAATTAGGCATACTTCAATTATTTGGGAAGCACCTTGATCTCAATTTCAAGGGCTCTTTGGAAGTAACAAGATGTTTAAAATTTTCAATAACATCAAGTATCTCAAACCTCTCCCTAATAATTCTTGGGTTATCTTCAACCAGTAGAGCCGATTCATCCATAATGTCTGTAGAAACATCCTCTCTAAAATCTTGCTCTACCTATTCAGCTTCACAACTCTATCGAAAGTGGCTGCTACATAAATATTCAATCAGATCCATACTCTAACATGTGTCTTCACCGTATTTAGAAGGAAGCTTCATAGATTATAATACATTAAAATTTACCTCCTAATCCTTCATACTTGTTCTCAGCTCTCCTTTTTGCATGTCAATCATTGCTCTGGTAGTGGCTAGGAAAGATCTACCTAGTATGATGACGATCTCGTTATCTTTCTCCATATATAGTATAATGAAATCAATCGGGAAGAAAAAAATTTTCACCTTCACATGGACATCCTCTATAAACCCTATAGATACATGATCGAGAGACCAGCCAGCTAAGGGGTTACAGTGGTAGGAAACACCTCTCTTAATTCTAACCTCTTGAAAATTGATAATGGAATGAGGTTAATAAGGGCACTAAAAAAAGATAGGGCCTTTTGATGTGCCCGTAGTGTGTTCTATTTTTTGTGTTTTATGCTAATTTAAATCCCAGGTAACAGTGTCAAAAACTTAACCATCCCTAAATTACGCAGTAATTTAGCTTTTAAAAAAAATGTCCAAAAACTTGACCTAATTTATATTAAGTGTTTAATGTGAAAAATTGAAATTTTATATAAAATATATAAATAGTTCACACACTAGGAGTTCTATGCAAGTGCAAGTATCGCTTCAAGTAATATAAGGCTTTCTTTAAAAACCCTTGTATCGATCCTATAGAGAAGCACAGTATAAAATCCCTTAGGCTAATTATAGTCTACTACAATCAAGTCTTAGTTTGGAATATGAAAATTCTTATGATAATAACATAAATCACAATATTCAAACTACAAAAATTAAAGTAAGAAAAACAAGTTAAAATGTGTTTAGTGAATGCTAACAGAAATGTAACTAAAAGAACGAAGTTAACTAAACTAAATATTAAACTTCAGAAGTAAATATATGGAAACTAAACAAAGTTTTTTTGATGAAGAGATCAAATTTAAGAAAGCGCCCTTCCCCTTTACAATGAGTATTTAGATTGTGAAGAAATTAAAATCATTTAAAAATATATAAAAATTGTTTTGTGCCAAATATGAGCAATCCTATCATTTACACTCTTCCGAGTGCATAAAGAATATTGACTAATCTAGAGTTTGGTCCCTAATTCCATGGTTAGGCTAGGAGGATACTGACTGCCACTCCAGAGCTCCCACTACTCCCTCACATGAGGGCTAACAATCTTGCATCAGTTTCCAATCAACTGGACCAAATTGGGGATTTTAATCTATCACCTTAAAATCTCCAATTTCGCATCCAACAAAGTATATTTCCCTAATTATTTTCACCAAATTCCATGGTTAAAATACGCTCTCATGAAATCAAATGTGATTCTACCGATGTTGTAGAAATCATAGCCCTTTTGGAACATATGTTTCTCAACACATTTTAACATTTTGATTGGCCAACTCAAAAAGTAGAAGAAGATCTAGGTTCCAATCAGCACAAATTATCGACACTTAAAACTGTATAAAATAAAATCAATTCTTCACAAAACCATTTCTCAAAATAGGGAGAAGGATAAAGAAGACTATTCAGAGTTCATGAGAAGGATACGACAAAACATGCATTTCATATATAAAATCAAGTTTATAAAATAAAGAAAGGAAAGAACACAACTTATCTCACAATACTTCTCATGCAAATCCCCAGAAGTTCTCTTTTAAACTTTATCTCTTTACAAAAACTTTCAATTCTCTCTTAGAAGTGTAATGAAGAAGAAATCTCTAACCTTCCCTCTCCTCTTACAATCCTTGAAGAAAATCTCCAAGCCCTTGCCTCTCTCTCTCACGCCACACACACACACACACACACACTCACTCACACTCACACCCCAAAAACTCTTCTTCAAGCCCTAGACTTACCTCTCTTTTATAAAAGGCTACCTCCCTCCAAAAAGAATTCAAAATTCCCTCCAAAATTCTATCCAAAAGTCAACTCTTTTGAATTCAAAAGACACGTTCATTGATCCAAGAGACATATCCCTTCATAAAAGAACCTTCCAAAGTGTCTAGATGCATTAAATCACTCTAAGAAGTGTTTAGAATAAGTGTTCCTTTGAAAATTTGCCCAAAATTTGTCCTGAATTGCCTTAATCTGCAAAAAGTTCTCTCTGGCTATTTATGCGTGAGTTCTTTTGATTTTTGTGCATCATGCATCGGTTTGGTGCAACATGCACCACTCTGCAGTAGCTCTACCATTTTGCTTCGTTTGGCTCTGTTTTGCCTCATGTTAGTTGTGTTTCACTCCTAACATATTGTTGACCTCACTTTTGGTTGAGGTCTAGAAACTTCTTTAGTAGCCTAGGTCTAGCCATAGGACTTNACATATATATATATACATGTATATATGCATGCATGCATACATACATACAAGCTGACTTCTTACTGAATAATCTTCTGATTAAAAATAATTTGTTGATAAATGTTGACTATTACAAATTTTTATTTTTTTAAAAAAATCGTACTGGTGTCAGAAAACTGTCACCACACTTAATTAAATTCAATGTGAAAACACTATTTTCAACATTTTCAAACACAAACTGTCAAAACACAGTTTATCCAAACATACCATTCATTATGTCTGATAAATACACACAATTACCCAAAAATATACCATTCTTATTGGCACTTGTTACAGAACACACGAATTTTATTATATTTTATTTTGTTTACATTTTATATTTTATTTATTTATTAGATATATAAGCTGTGTACAAATTGTCATAACTACCACCATATCAGTATATGTTTACGCCTTTTTACTTGCCCTGCACAACTCACACACACACACACACACACACACACACACACACAAACACAAATGTAAAAGATTGCTCAGCGCCACTACTGAATTAACATATTTGAAAGCTTCCAGGAATAATTTGAATAACTTGTGAAAAATACAAATGTAAAATTTCTTAACATAAAAAGTAATATACTTTAAAGCCTCTTCCAAGCCGGTCGGTCTAAATCGAACTCCACAGCAAAATTTACTCGCACCGAAGAAGTTTATATTAATCAAAATATTGCAATAATAAACTCCTGAAAGATTAAAAATTACATATATAAATATATTTAACTTGTATTGTATATATTAAATACAACGTTGAAAAAATAAAATCTAAAGTGTCAAAATAATCCCCGCTATTTAGATTGGGCCGTTTTAGAGCTTATAGTTTTAAAACTAACCACAATAAAAAAATTATTTCAGCCCAAACTTGAGAAAAATGGGTACAATTTTAACACTTCTATATAAACTCTGAAATTACAAACGATTTTAAATAGTAGGGTCCATTTAGGCACTTTACTCCAAATAAAAAAATAAATTACAATTTCTATTCCATATTTTTAAAAAAAAAATTCAAACCAGTTATTTTTTAAAAAAATACATGTATTTGCATGGCTCTTACCAGAAAAAATATTACATGTGACAAGTTCGCACGAGCGCAGATAAATTAAATTGCAATTTTTATTTCATATTTTAAGAATAACATTCAAACAAGCTATATAAAAAAAAAAATCAATGTTTTTTCATAAGCTCTTTAATCAAAAAAAAGTAAAAAAATTACATTAGTCGAGGGGCAGCCCTACGTGGAAACTCTTTAATTATTCGTCTTATGTAAAATCCCATACCCCCTGAAAAAATTAAGTAAAAGCAATGATTTTATGATTATATTATTATGACGTTATGAATGTATTGTGGTGATTTTATGATTTTATTGTTTTAGTTGCATTTAATCCTTAAAATCATCACATTACTACTATAAAACCACCACAAGACAACCACAATTTCACCATAATACAGCCATAAAATCTTCGATTTTAATTTTTTTTTAGTGGGCCCGAGACGACAGCTAGCGCTGGCGTAAATTAATTTGAGTACGAAGAAATGTTATATTTTCTCAAAATTGCCTGCAAGCCCCTTAGCCAGCCATTCCCCCTTGCCTCCTCCTTCCAAGTCTTTCTCCTATAATTCATCCACCACCTACTTCTACCACCACAAGAATTTTGGTAAAAACAATATAAAACTACTAAAATCTGAGCAATCTAACCAACGGTATGATAGCTATGACAACAATATCTCAAAGAAAAAAATACGAATTTGAAGTCCCGAAAATGATTTTGCCACATTTTTTTCGTTAAGATAAGATTGAGCAGTTACTACATTCCAAAAGAACCCAATTACATAAAAAAAATAATTAGACTGCAACACAATGCTTAGGTGATAACAAGTCTGATCTTTTGTTTTTTTTTTTTTGGGTAAACAGAATTTTTAAAAACGATTCTTAAATCGCTTAACTTTAAAAAGAATATTTGATCGGCTGATTAGTTTTCCTTAGTATTCCTAATCAAAACACTAAAATTTTATCATTCAGTATTTTAAATATATGATTTTTATAATTCCAAAGCATAGTTTCCTAATCACAACTGCTTAATCTTTGTTGATGAAAAAAAAAAGCACAGCAAACTAAACTCTAATATACAAATAGTCACGGGTAAAATATAAAACAAGATGATTCTCAATCCAAGAAAATATAACAGTATTAGATGACCATTTGTTCAGATAAGAATTTTGCTTAATTAACAAATATAACTAGCAGCTGAACAAACGGATGCTCGAGCTTGGAAGGATTAATTCAGACAGACAATTCCATTAAAATATTAGATGACCATTGCCCAATAGCTAACAAGAGCTAATGAAATAATTAAAGGAAAAGTAAATATTTGTCACATTAATCATAATTTTTTCACTATACCTTTCAAAATTTACTCGTGCCTTGCAAGTCCACATAGTATAGAGACAATATGAAACAATGCAATACAAGCACAAACAACTAAATGCCTAACCAAAATATAGTCCATTTTCAATTGACAAACTCCTATAAGAAATTCTTTGACAATAAAATGACACGCATAATGTTTGGCAACTATTTAAATCAATATTTTTATGAATTTATACACGGAATTGCCACGGATTTTGACCATTGAAGTTGCGTTGTTTCAATTAATTCAAATATTTAATTTGTGGCCAGAATTCTGTAGGTTATATTTGACCCAATACAATACCATTATGAGCACAAATAAAAAGTTTTTTTTTCTCGGATGAATTAATCTCATAATAAATAACTATTGAAATGCAAATGCTTTTTTATTGGCCCTCTTGAACGTTTAATTATTAGGTGCGGAGGGCGCACGCAGAGTTGCGCGCGCCCTCCGATCACAGCCGCACATCGCGNTATAGACACACACACAACGATACCAGTTAATTTCTAACTCCAACAGACATTATTTCTTCCATTTGACTTGCATGTCAAACAAACAAATGTAAAAGATTGCTTAGCGACATTATTGAATTAACATATTTAAAAGCTTCTAGGAATAATTTGAATAACTTGTGAAAAATACAAATGTAAAATTTCTTAACATAAAAAGTAATATACTTTAAAGCCTCTTCCAAGCCGGTCGGTCTAAATCGAACTCCACAGCAAAATTACTCGTACCGAAGAAGTTTATATTAATCAAAATATAACAACAATAAACTCCTGAAAGATTAAAAATTACATATATAATTTATTTAACTTGTGTTGTATATAGATTAAATATTTATTGGGAATTGTGAATAATTTGAGATGGCATTTTTCTGTTACTGTGAATATGTTAATTAAATAAAATATATTATTAATAAACTCCTGAAAGTTCATTGTTGTGTTGTACATAATATATTTAACTCTTTAATTATTCATCATATGTAAAGTCCCATACCCCCTTGAAAAAATTAAGTAAAAGCAATGATTTTACGATTATATTATGATGACGTTATTATTGTATTGTTGTGATTTGGTGATAATATTATTATGATTTTATGATTTTATTGTTGTAGTTGCATCTAATCCTTAAAATCATCACATTACTATTATAAAACCACCACAAAACCACAAACTCGCCATAATACAACAATAAAATCAAAGATATTAATTATTTTTTTAGTGAGCCCGGGACTCTACAGCTGGCGCGGGCGTAAATTAATTTGAGTACGAAGAAATGTAATATTTTCTCAAAATTGCCTGCAAGCACCTTAGCCAGCCCATTCCCCCCCCTTGCCTCCTCCAAGCCTTTCTCCTATAATTCATCCTCCACCTACTTCTACTACCACAAGAATTTTGGAAAAAACAATATAAAACTACAAAAATCTGAGCAATCTAACCAACGGTATGGTAACCATGACAACAAGATCTCAAAGAAAAAAATACGAATTTCAAGTCCCGAAAATGATTTTGGCACATTTTTTCCGTTAAGATAAGATTGAGCAGTTTATACGTGCTGCTACATTCCAAAAGATTAGGTGATAACAAGTTTGTTCTTCTGTTTTTTTCTTTTTTTTTTTTGGTAAACAGCATTTTTAAAAACGATTCTTAAACGGCTTAACTTTAAAAAGAATATTTGATCAGCTGATTAGTTTTCCATATTATTCCTAATCAAAACACTAAAATTTTATCATTCATTATTTTAAAAATATGATTCTTATAATTCCAAAGCAAGTTCAAAGCATAGTTTCCTAATCACAACTGCTTAATCTTTGTTGATGAAAAAAAAAAGCACAGCAAACTAAACTCAAATATACAAATAGTCACATGTAAAATATAAAACAAGATGATTCTCAATCCAAGAAAATATAACAGTATATTTAAAACCAAAGAAAAGATCTGAATAGCTATAGATAAGAATTTTGCTTAATTAATAAATATAACTAGCAGCTGAACAAAGGAATGCTCGAGCTTGGAAGGATTAATTCAGACTGACAATTCCATTAAAATATTAGATGACCATTACCCAATAGCTAACAAGAGTGCGAAGGAAATAATTAAAGGAAAAGTAAATATTTCTCACATTTATCATAATTTTTTCACTACCTTTCAAAAATTACTCGTGCCTGTAAGTCCACATAGTATAGAGACAATATGAAAACAATGCAATACCTAAACAAAATATAGTCCATTTTCAATTGACAAATTCCTATAAAAAAATTCTTTTGACAATAAAACGAAACGCATAATGTTTGGCAACTACTTAAATCAATTTTTTTATGAATTTATACATGGAATTGCCACGGATTTTGACCGTTGAAGTTGCGTTGTTTCAATTAATTCAATATTTAATTTGTGGCCAGAATACTGTAGGTTATATTTGACCCAATACAATAACATTATGAGCACAAATAAAAAGTTTTTTTTTTTCCGGATGAATTAATCTCATAATAAATAACTTTTGAAATGCAAATGCGTTTTTGTTGGCCCCTCTTGAATAATTTGCTTAAAAGAAGTCTATAAATATCGCTTTTTTATAGAGGAAAACTCGTTTCTTTAGTTTGATTTTATTTGGGTTAACCCCTCACTTTTAACTTCCTTTCATATAGACTGAATTCTTCTCAGTCTACTAACCTTTTTATATTCTTGTACGAGTTTCTAGGTAAAATCTTTATATTCTTTTATCAATTTATTTTATTGCTCGTTAACATGATAAGATAGCATCAGAAAGAAGAGAAACTTCTTTTTTTCCATAGCTTAAATGTCTCAAAAAGCAACTATTTATAGAATATGAACTAGTTATTCTCTATTAATTAATCACTTAACAAATTAACAGCTCATAAAAACATAATACAAGATTAGTTTTACAATTACATTCCATATTGCTCCATCCTTCCCAACCTCCCCTTCCTCTCCAATAGAATTTTTTTTTAGTTTTGACAAAAAAAAAAATCATCATGAAATTTATTGACATAAATATTAAAGAGTGTTTCGTTGGCTCACTTCTTTAACAAGAAAAGTGAGCTCGTAGACAACTGCTTATTTTTATGAAATAAGCTTCTTGTAGGCTGCATACTTAAACATTTCTTCATGATTTAAATTAAAATTTTTTATACACTCATTATTTTTTCATCTCGTTTTATTCAAATCACCTTACTAGTTCAATATAAAGCTATGATCTTTATAAAAATCTAAAAACTATGCCAAAATTTACTTCATATCCTTCGATCTCTCACAAATACTAACTCGATCGTTAAATGCCTCTTGAGATAATTACTTCAAAGCACAGGATGTAATTATAACTGCATGAAACCGCACAACAAAAGCACGGTATATTAACAGAAGTGCTTCTTAACTTCATCTAGTTTAGTCAATATTGTATTTACTTCATCCATCTTCAAACAAAGAGATCACAAAAGATAAGTGTTTTTTTTTCCTTCTTTTTTTTTTGTTGTACAGAAGTAAAACAGTCAAACCTAGGCTTCGAATAAAGAAAAAATGAGATGCAATGGATGCTTTAAAAGTTGAGACCAGGACCATCACCAAAGGAGAAACTAGGTTTTAGGGTTATGAAAAAGTGTTCAGAAATGAAAAAGCTACCCAACAAGGATGGGATAACTCACAGTTACAGAAGAGGAAAGCTAAGCAAAAAAGGAGGCAAACTTTCCATCACATTCATTAATTTCGTAAAAACCATTTAATTAACAACAATAAATAATTACTCCCGATGGTTAACCCAAAAGCCAATGAATAATGTGTCAGAAGTAAAATTCTTAGCCGTTTGAACACTGCCCAGTAAAATCAAACCTGGTAGAGCGGATCTTCCCATTACGTTCCTGTTCTAAAGTCAGATCTGCATTAAAAAATAAGACATAATAAACCCACAGTTAGTTCTGACTTTCAGTCAAACACGAAGAACGACGCTGGCATCGAAAGAGCCAGGGATCCTTACTCAAAACATAAAAAAAACAAAGCAACAACTTAGAGAAAAAAGTTTAAAAAACCACAAGCTGCATGCTGTAATGATTCCTAGTATGCAAAATGCATGCGTCCCTCCATGCAATATGATTATGGCACGAGATTTCAATAAAAAAAAATATATAAAAGCCGAAGGAATTTTTCGAAAGGAAAGAAAGGGGAATTAAAATTAAAATCTCAACTTAAATAACCTTAAAAGGTTACAAACAACAGATAATCTTAAATAGATCTGAAGCTAGCATGCAGAACCGCACTCTCACCTGATATACTTGAAAAACTCATCAAGCTTCCTATTGCTGGAGAGAGAATCACAACGATTTCACAAAGGGATGACAACGGAGATCTGTTGGCAGGATGCCCACCTCCATAATAGTTAGATCTCTGGATTTTGGAGATGCAAAGAGTCGGAGGTGGACAGAATGCCAATAACCTCTGCAAGCAACCCTTTGAGAAATCAATATGATAAACAGCGTGCTCCCAAGCGAGAAAAGGTGTGTATGATAATGGAAATTTTGTATGAGGATGGAGGGGAAGAGAATGGGGAAGGTGAGGGAATATATTGAAGGGGGACGGATGAAGGGTCGTGCTGCAGCGAGATTGTTCTTCTTGTGTTGCGTGTGAGTGGGGCGAGGAGATTCAATGCAGTGGGAGGACTCAATCATGGCCTTTATTTCTCGCTGAGGAGAGATAAAAGATAAAGCAATATTTCTTTTTTATGGGTTATTATGAGTTATGGCAATTGACAGTTAGAGGTCAGAAAAAAAAATTTATAACTTTTTAGGGCTTTTTATTTTCTTTCATGGAAGCTTTACAATTACAGGAGCCGGAACATACAACTGTGGAGCATTTCGGGGTGTTTTACAGAAAGGATGGTGTTTAGCATTGAATCGGAAATAAATACATATATTTAAATTTAAAGTAGTAAAAATTTAATAAAATAAATATAATTTCAATTTTCTCCCTTCATGTATAATTTTAACATATAATTTATTTCTTGAAAGCTTTAAAAATAATGTTTTTATCAATTAAAAGTTATTTGGTTGATGATATTGACAATGATAATAATGCCAATAAAAACTTTGTAAACTTCCAATAATTTATAATTATGTTGCAATTTTGTAATATTTAATCAATTTTATATTGAAGTTTTTATTTCAAGAGTAAATAATTTCAACAAATTAATAATTACAGAAGACTTTTACAAGAAATTTAAATATAAAAGATTGCTATACATTTACAATAATCAATTTTGGAACTTGATATGTCACTAACAAATTTTCATCATCCGACACGAACTTCGAGACGATTTTTTAAATAGGAAATATTTAAATCTTGATTAAAAGTCATCCAGAGCTCCGATTTTAGCAAACTTATAATCAAACTGACCGGCTTGATCAGACGGACATAATGGTATAAAAACTAGTCTAATCCGAGTCAAATCAAGCACAAATCAACTTATTGAACCACATTTAGATGATTTCCGAACATATTTGAAAGGTCAAAAGGTTGTCGAATATGACAAGTTTATACTTGAATTGAGCGTCTCGACAAGACAAACCTAACGAGCCTAAAATCATTCAATTCGGACATCATTAAGGCAGCCAAATGTCTATTAAACATTCTATGATCGGGGGAAGCTCTCTGGATCGTCCGATCAAAATGTTTCATATTCCCGCATTAATGATATTCAAAACACTATAAATAGAGTCCAACCTTTCATATGAGGGGGGGGGGTTGTGCTTGAGGTTTCAGAGAGAATTGGAAGCTCTGAGAAGGAGCTGAAGTCTAACATCATTCCGACCATCGTCGACCACCGCGAGCCGCCGTCAACACCTGTCGATCGTCATCAATCACTGCCAACCAATTGTCATCGGTCAACGTTGTAACTTAGAAAATCTGGTAACCTCTTCCGTATGTAGGACAAGAGCTCGCCACTACGATCAATGTGCTAACAACCTACACAATCATCAACTCATGCAGTTCCCAACTTTGGCACCAGCGGCCTACGAACGTCATTAATATTGGCCTCAACGACCTACGTGGTCATCGTTCATGCAGCTCCCGACTCCGGCCCCTGTGGTCTACGGACGTCATTAATACTCGACAACTACAATCTACGTGATTTACATTTCTCGTACTGAATATCATGACTTCTTTGGCCAATCAACGCTTTCAGAACAACCATCTACAACACTCACGACGGACTACTACCTCCACAACAACCGACAATGACTCTTGCAACATGCTGTCACAAAAAACAATGCCAAATTATAGTTATACAACCTTATAATTTCATCTTTCCTAATTTATGAGAAGAATGTACATGTGTACTCGTCATTCATAGTGGACTATTTCAACTAGGCTAGGCTCAGTAGTTTTTTTCTCATAGTGGACTACAACACTCACGAACAACTGCTTCAAGACAATATCGAGTTCGATGGGGGGCTTGAACTTCCCCATATCAAACTTCCCCTGCTTCAAGACCTTTAGAGTTCGATATTGTCTTGAACTCTAAAACACCGAGCCCCTGCTTCATTTCCCAATGATGTAGATCATCCAATTGGCAAAGGAATCTTCTTTGCATCTTGAAGATCATCTCCAAAGCATTCTTTAATGTGGGGGGGGGGCAATTCTTCACTGCAATCTCGAAAGGTCATTCACGTCAACGTCCCAGGAACAATTTTAGCGGGGTTGTCTTTTCGCATCTTATTCAGACACAAAGTATGTCACAACTTCTTCCAGGCTAAGGGGCAATTTTTCACTGCAGTCTCGAAAGGTTGTTCATGTCCACGTCTCGGGCACGACTGTGGTGGGGAAGTCATCCCATATTTCATTTAGATTACAAGCCTGTGAAAATCACTCATGTACTGGGAGGAAATCTTCACCGCAAATAATGTTTCCTCAACACTCCTCATCATATTGAAGTCCTCTTCAACCAGATCAGGAAACTGACCTCTTCAAGGCTCCATACATAAGTTATTTTACAGACTCACATGGAAAATGCCTCTGCTGAGGGGCAAAAGATTAAAAAGCAACAAATGACAAGTTGTCAAACATTTTTCTTGAGTATGACTGCAACCATATTTCCATGAAAATATACGGTCCATTGCAACCTATACCCCAATCTCGAGAAATGCAGATAATTTCTGACACCTCATTCTGAGATTAATCGATCCTCGAGGGACTCAATTCGACCTCTTCCATTATAGACTACAGTTTTCAAGCAAAGGCTTCGACGTACAGCTTCAGATAGGTCAAAAATCATTTGTGGATTTCCTTCGACCTCTTCCATAACAGATTTCGGTGGTCAAGCAAAGCTTCGACCAACAACCTAGGATAGGTCAACCATCCTAAGTGGATTTCATATAACTTTGTTCATCACGAGTTAATTCCATCGAGAATCTCCCGTTACACAACTCAGAACTAATCTTACATCCTCAATGGATTTTTCTTTCAACCATGCCACTGAAAATCAAGCCCATAAGGCAATACCTGATAAGAAGCTACCATGTCGCTGGAAGACAAGCCAAAGAAGGTCTCCACTGTAGAACTTCAAAAGACTACAAGCCTTAGAAGGATTTCTTATGATTGAGAAGCCACAACAATCGTGGAAGAAGCAAGGAAATACATTATCATCATTTACAAATGTCACATCTAATTGTTAAAAAAGCTACAAAGACCAACATATATTTATACAAGAGCTACAGCAAATCCTCTCATCTTCGAGTAGAGTTGACATTACCTCCCCAAAAAACAGTACTTCTGATGATCGTCAAGGGGTCTCCCGATATCGCCATCACATAAGCATGAAAATCTTCTCCTCAAAGTGTGACAGCAAAACTATAACATTTCTTCATCACCTTTAGAACGTGCAAGGGTGGCACGAAAGTCTCCTCTAAAATACACGTCACAAACAAGAAAGAAAATCCCGTTGCTTGCCTGTTACGCAAGACATGAAGGACTTTCCTCTTCACCGTAAGAAGAAAGAAGATCTTGTTGCTTGTCTGCTATGCAGGACGGGGACGACTTTCCTATTTGCCGCTACAAGAAAAAAGATTCTATTACTACTACGTAGGATGGGGACGACTTTCCTCTTCGTCGCAACAAGAAAGAAGATCCCGTTGCTTTCCTGCTACACAAGACGAGAACGACTTTCCTCTTCACCGCAACGAGAAAGAAGATATCATTGCTTGCATGCTGCACAGAACGGGTATGACTTTCCTCTTCGCCACAACCGGAAAGAATATCCCGTTGTTTATCTGCTACGCAGGGCGGGGATGACTTTTCTCTTCACCGCAATGCCTCGCCACAACACTTCACCACAACTCTGCACCGCAACTCTTCACCGCAAAGCACCACCACAGTGCGTCGCGTCGCCGCAGCGAGCTGTCGCGTCGCGTCGCAACGCTGCGCCGCCGCACTGCCACAACGAGTCTCCACGATGCACCGCCGCACCTCTACTCTCTTCTCCCGACTCCTATTTATAGGCTCCAAAAGGGATTTAACCATTAAATGATCATTATTATAGACTTAAAAAAAAGTGAAAAATTAATACTATCTTATATGTATTAGTTTGATGTCATTTATTGAAAACAAAGTTTTATTTGACACTTCCTTAAAGTTTCGAATGTTCAGCATCTATTTCGTTTCCCAATGATATGTCGCAGGTACCCTCAAAACATCACCTTCTAGTTGTTACCACTATCATTGGACTACTACTACCAGACCACCACAGTTGGACCACAGTTACCAGGCCACCCTTGTTGAAACACAGTCGACTTGCTGTCGTCACCATCGAACAACAGTTGCTCGGCCACCATCGTTATCACTGCCTAATTATTATCATCTGGGCTCCATTACTGTTGGACCATTGTTGTCCGTTCAGCATTGTCGTCACCAGTGGACCACCGCCTCTAATTGTTGTCGCGTCAAACCTCCACTATCTAGCCACCATTGTCATTTTCGTTGGAACACTGTCCACAAGTTGTTATCATCATCATCATCATTATCACTGTCACTCGGCAACCATCGTCACCACTGCCTAACCACAGTCGTATGACCTCCATGCCGCTGGACTACTGTTGTTTGTCCATCATAGTTGCCACCACCAGACTACCACCTCTGGTCGCCGCTTCACTGGACCTCTACTATCAGCCCCCTTGCTCCCTTCTGAAAACCTGACAAATTATAAAACAATCACAAAAATGCATTTCACACACAAACAAGCAAGAAAAGTGATACCAACCTTCATCATTCCCCTCCGCCAACCAGATTGAGTAACGACAACCTCGACCTTTGTCAAACAAGGGAGGACCGCCTCTCCCATGAGTTCTCTTCAAAGCCAACCTCTCCCCAACAACTCTCTCCACAATCCTCGATCATAGTTACAACCCCATCCAGGCATTTGTTTGATCTCGTTGGAGCCGAGGTATTGAAATAGAGAGAGGCACTGGCCCTCAATCAATGCCTTGTGGTCCCGACCAGGTTCCTTACTTTCTTCACCTTGCAATCAGTAGGAGAAGTGTAGATCCCCCATCCGTGCGCACACTAGACGATCAGGAACTTTGCCTTTCAGCCCACTTTATTCTCTAGCACCAGCAGTTGCATCTTAATGTCGGCGACAAACTGAATGTAACTGTCATGACCAATTAGAAAGGAGAAGAAATGATTGAAGAGTTCGATCGACCCTGAAATATTCATCCTCCGACAGAAGAGTACATAGGTCGTGATAATGACGATCAAGTTTGGAATGATTTGAGCAGGAATAATGCCATAGAGGTTGAAGATCAAATGCAACTCTCGACAAAACGGTAGTTGAAGGCCAATATGAAAGTGATGCATGTAGAAGACAAGGTCAGAAGAGAATTCATCTGTGACCCGCTCATGCTTGTCACCCAGCCACAGGAAAATTGTGGGATCCATAACACAATGATCTTGTATCTCCTCTATGCCTGCTGCACCAGGAAGCAAAACAACTATAGCATGAATAAACTTAAACGACTCCTGAGAGTATTTTTGAATCATGAAGTCTATAACATTAGACAGAAAAAAAAGGAAATGGTGACTAAACCCAAATAAATGAATAAAAGACAATGAGACACGAACAAGAAGAGGAATTAGGAAAGAAAAGGAATAGGAACCCTGAGCATTTGTGCGGCCATACATGTATATATACACACGAGAAAAGATACATAGGAAGTCGAAACACCACTGATTTGACTAACTTGACAAAACTACAAGTCTTTTAAGTAAAGTAATCATTACTAGAAATAGAAAAAAAATTATTTCAGTCCTTATTTATTTAAATACAAATGAGGGGAGTCGTCCAGTCAAACCATCGTTACATCTAAGTAAAAAAAAACAGGACTAAACGGTTCGTTCTCGGCTTTGCTCGAGACAAACCCTCAATGGTGAAGTAGTTCATACATAAACTCGCCACCCACCCTAAAAAGGTCACTCTGGTTGTCCATAGGTGAGAGGCGAGGGCGTCTCCAACGGACAACCTCTCCAAACAAAAATGTGCAACTTCCCCGAAGTTGGCAAGCATCACTCCATGGAAAGTCGCGAGTTCTGCGTACAGTCCAACAACTTGTCTCTCCATCTGGTAAACTCTCTTGAAAACCTCAGAGATTCTTTCATCACTGTTGACCTCACTTTTGGTTGAGGTCTAGAAACTTCTTTAGTAACCTAGGTCTAGCCATAGGACTTTCNTTTGTGATGATTTTTAACCTTGTACTTCATTTATTATTGATTTGACCAATTGAGATGCTAATATTTGTTGTGAGAATACGTAAGATCCGAGATGGTATTATCTCAGTCAATTAATGGTAAGAATCACATGAGATTGTATGGATGAGAATGTAATTCACGTGATTGAGTGCAAATAAATAGGGAAATAAACTTTGAAGGTTATAGAATTAGAGGACTTTAGAGTGACAGGCTAGAGCCCCCAATTTGGTTTATAGTTTTAGGTTTTGATTTGCGATGTTAGCCCCCAGGTGGAGAGAGAAGAGGGAACTCTAGAGTGAGAGCTAGTATCTTCCTTACCTAACCCGTCTTCAGTATCATTCAAACTTTAAATTAGCTAATGTTCTTTATAGCATATCTAGTAAGGGTAAAGAATATTATTGCTCTTATTTGACACAAAATAGTTTGAATACTTTCACAATAGAATTCCTATACTTGTTACTGATTCATGATAAGGAAAATGATATTTTATTTATATTGCTTTCATCTTACAAATATCTAGTTAAATTTAGTTAGTTGTTTACTTTACTTTTAATTATGAGAAAATAACAAAAAAGAATTGAACTTTAACTCCTATTATAGCATCTATAGTTTGAGTAAGAATATTTTGCAAAGGAGAATTATTTATCTAATTTCTTTTGATTTAGTTACATATTATTTTTCTTCCTGTGGGTTCGATATTCGAGGCTTAATCAAAAAGTCCTATATTACTAGATAAAAATACATATATTTGTGTAATATCCCATAATTAAATATAATAATTGCATTTTTATTTGCTTCGAAGTCAAGTTTTTGGCGGCAGTTGCAAAGTAAGAAATTTAAGTCAGGAAAAATTAAGATTATCACTGCATACATCGTACTGTCATATAAAATTAGGATCAAGTTTTGGTGTCATTGTCGAGTAGAATAAAATTTTTTTAAGGAAATTTTTAGAAAGCAAATTTCTATTTTTAGAAAGTCTTATTTAAACTTTTAGATTTATTGTTGGAATATTGTAGTGTTGTTTCTATATATAAGTTCTTATTTGTGTGATTTTATTTTTATGTTGTTTTATAGTAATGTATGCTAGTTCAGGTTCTAAAGGACTAGTGCCCTATGAATCTGAATTCGAAAGAACAATTAGAAAAATAAAAAAAATTAAAAATACAGAATAAGAGCAAAATTTTCAAGAAATGGCAAACCAAAAGAATCAAAATGCTGAAAATAATCAAGAGCTTAGAACTTTAAGAGATTATGCAAACTCTAGAGTAGATGAACTTCATTGTAGTATTCTAAAACATGTTGTAGTGGCTAATTCATTTGAACTTAAATTTGATATTATCCAAATGGTATCAAATAGTCAGTTTATGGGAGCACTAACTGAAGATCCAAATTTACATCTTATGAAATTTCTAGAATTGTGTGCTAATTTAATTATGATGGTGTATCAGATGACCCTATAAGGTTTAGATTTTTTCCTTTTTCACTGATGGATAAGGCTAAGATGTGGTTACATTCGTTAGCACTTGGATCTATCAGAACTTGGGGTGATTTAACGTAGAAATTCCTTGCTAAATATTTTCCACCATAAAAAAATGCAAGGGTTAGAAATGATATTACATCTTTTTGTCAGTTTAAAGGAGAATCTATTTATGAAGCATGAGAATGATTTAAAGACTACTGAGAAAGTGTCGACACCATGTTATACCAGATTGGTTAATAATTTAAACATTTTACAATGGATTAGCTTGATCTCTTATATCTATTATCGATGTTGTTGTTGGTGGTTCAGTGATGTCAAAACCATTTCATGACATTTATGCTTTAATTGAAGAGATAACTACTAATAATTTTCATTAGCTTTCTAAGAGGGTAAATCCTAAGAAAGCAGCCAATATTCATGAATCAGATGCTTTCGCAATAGGAGGTGGTGGATGGTCAAATGTTGATTCAATTAAGTGGGTGGAAGGTCTAGAAGACACCTCCGGAGCAAGAAGTTGCATGACCCCTGTTGACTTCACTTTTGGTTGAGGTCTAGAAACTTCTTTAGTAGCCTAGGTCTAGCCATAGGACTTTCCTNGTCTACAAACTTGCAACCTCTTCATCTATGACGTCTTTAGAGATAACACCTCTTTTACAGGTCTTAAAATAATATAATTCTAATAGCACCTTAATGAGTGAGTTATTTTCTAACACTTGTCCCAAGTCAGTGGACGGTACTTCAAGAAGCACCATGCCTCGTGTTTCAAAGACAAAGACTAGTTCTTAGATGTCGCGCTTGTCTGAAACTGGGTCTAAATCCTAAAACAAATTAAACAATAAAAAAAAATATAAACATTGAACAAAATTTTGCCCCTTCATAAATTTTTGGAAAGTCTCTACACACATTTCAGTACGAACTTGTACGGACGTTCTCTACATTTTACAAAGCTTTCATCATCTGTACATTTCGAGATAGGCATGGATGCCTCATCCCCTATCTATACATTCCGGGTTAGACTTGGATGTCTTATTCCCCACATCTACATTTTGGGATAGGCAAGACGTCCTATACCCATTTCTACATTTGGGNGACTTTTAGAGGTGCGGATCTCAATATCTGATACCGCATTGCTTTAGATATTTCTCTATTGCAAATCAAACTTTTAGAGGTACGGATCTCAATATCTGATACCACATTGCTTTAGATATTTCTCTATTATAATGGTCATATCAAACTTTAGAGGTATGGATCTCAATATCCGATACCGCATTGCTTTAGATATTTCTCTATTGCAATGGTTCATATCAAACTTTTAGAGGTACGGATCTCAATATCCGATACCGCATTGCTTTAGATATTTCTCTATTGCAATGGTTCATATCAAAATTTTAGAGGTATGGATCTCAATATCCGATATCGCATTGCTTTAGATATTTCTCTATTGCAATGGTTCATATCAATACGGATTTCAATATCTGATACCGCATTGCTTTAGATATTTCTCTATTGCAATGGTCCATATCAAATATTTAGAGGTACGGATCTCAATATCTGATACCGCATTGCTTTAGATATTTCTCTATTGCAATAATCAAACTTTTAGAGGTACGGATCTCAATATCTGATACCACATTGCTTTAGATATTTCTCTATTATAATGTTCTCAAACTTTTAGAGGTACGGATCTCAATATCCGATACCGCATTGCTTTAGATATTTCTCTCCAAACTTTTAGAGGTTGAGGGAATAAGTCCTTCAATCTATTCAAGACATCCAATTCTCGTGTTCAGTCAGTCCAGTCCTGCTGATACACATTTTTTAAGATAGTACCCAAATTCTGATTCTCATACACAAAATATACTTTAAACCCACTCTGCAATCCTCAGCAAGAGTCCTCACTTTCTGATTTTGATGAGACATACCCATTTGCTAAAATTCCCCAGCGGAAACAAATAGCAAAAACAATTTACACTTTTCTTCTAAGTCTGTTGATTTTTAAGTGTGTGTTGATCTTGTTGATCTCGTCGGTCAACGCCAATACATGCGGTGTGCCCGCTCAGCACACCACACCTATTGGGGGTCCATTTGTTGACCTCACTTTTGGTTGAGGTCTAGAAATTTCTTTAGTAGCCTAAGTCTAGCCATAGGACTTTCCTACTGACTAGTCTTAGAAAACTAGAAAAGGTACCCTCGCCATTAGAAACCCAAAACTCTTCTCTTTACTCAACTTGAAGTTCCACATATTGGTCCTAACTTCTAGCACTTAGTAGGTAAGATCCTTATGAGAGAACTCAAGGAGATTTCCTATATGGCTACTTGACCTTAGGATTGACCCTGGGTGTTGGTTTGGAGCTAAGGTATACAATACCCTCACCATACCCTCACCATACCCTCACCATACCCTGGCTAAGACCAATACATAAGGACCCAAAATGGGGATTTCATTGATCCATGGTTCA
>JXCR01143632.1:0-25490 GCA_002079205.1 Phalaenopsis hybrid cultivar
TGATTTTGAGAAATCTTTGTGATGCGTCTTAACCTATGTTCAATTACCCTCTCCCATAACTTCAGAGTATGGCACATCAACTTAAATCCTTTATAATTTGCACACTCTTGTGCATCCCCTTTATTCTTAAAAATTGGGACCAAAATACTCCACAGGCATCTTTTTAGTTTTTAAAATAATATTAAAGAGTTTAGTAAGCTAAGAAACTCCCAAATCTCCCAAATATTTCCACACTTCAATTTGATATCATCAGGTACTACAGACTTGCACCCTTGATTTTCTTTAAAGCCTCCTCAACTTCTTTTTTACTAATGCGACGGTAAAAATGAAACATTTTATTATTATTCACGATATCAAGATCACTAAAGTCGATCGTTTTTTCAGAAACTTCATTAAAAAGTTTATCAAAGTAACTCACCCACCTATGTTGATTATCTTTTTCTAAGAAAAGTACTTTTTGATTTTTATATTTAATACACTTTACTTGAGTTAAATCTTTACTTTTCTTTTCTCTCAGTTTCGCTAGTTTATACATATATATTTTCACCCTCTTTAGTATCTAATCTATCATAAAGATCATTAAAAGCAGAATTTACTTATTTTAGTGACAACAAATTTACTCCTTTAAGAAATAGAGCAAGAGAGTGCTCAAATGCGTAGCATATTGGTTAAAAATAAAAATAAAAATCTCAAAATGCAAGAGTTCCAGCACTCATCCTATCCTAAAAAAAAAAACAACGAAGTAAAGCTCATATGAAATTCTACAAAGAATTTTCTCTTTGAACTGTCTTCACCATACATTTATCTGCACAAGGCAACAATATTTCTTTTCAGCTGGATTAATACAATGCCCATTAATTCAAATTGAAGGCGATTGAAAAATAAAAAAAAATAAAAATAAAAATAAAGCCATAACAAAAAACAGATATTACAGTTCTCCTCACCTTATATTTCTCTATCTATACAAATCTACCAACAGAGCAAAACCTGATGCATAGTTTTATTTAAAGAAATGGATAACAATCAAGTAGTCATACCTCTTTCCGCATAAAATGCTTGATCCACAGAGGGCACTACAACCTAAGGGCATCCACAAATGTAGCGAGATCAAATCGAGAGCAGAGGGACAAAGAAGTTGTGTAGCTTCAAGGATTTTTTCTCCTTGTTTGATTCCTTCCTTTGCACGAAAAAGCTCTTGTGATTTTTTTCTACTTGTCTGATACCCTCCTCTGCATGAAGCACTAGGAATAATGCTACGGTGGAAGAAGAAAGAAGTGGGTTGTGCAGCTTCAACTGAGAGGATGGAAGAAAAAGGAGACCGATGGACAGGGCTTTCTTTCGATGGGAAGATAAGAGAAGAAGAATGAACGAGTTGAACTACCAGAGAAGATGACCAAAGAACAAATGTTAGAGAAGGGGGGGGGGGAGGAGCAGAGCTTACTTTAGCGTAACAACCCGAATGAACCAAACCTTCGATCGGGTAGCTGGGTTGATTTTGTGGCCCACTTTTTTCAATAACTTCTCCTGTATTGGCCTCGAAGTTCCCCTGCTACGTCCCCAATTAGCAGACGTCAGCGGTGTGCTGTCGCAAAGCTCTCCACCCGCGCCCCTAAACATACCGATAGGCTTTCCATCAAAGCCAACAACTTTTTTTTTGTGTTTTGGCTTCCACCACATGTGATAAGATGTTCTCTATCACCATAAATTCTGTCCTTTTGGATGTTGGAATTATGAGAAGTCTTCAAACTCATTATAGAGAACTACAGGTAGGGGTTTCAATTTTCTTTTCAGATATTTTAAGTGATTACTCTTATATTAAGGAATATTCTTTAGATACTCAAAAAGTTCAAGAAGATTAAGGAACAAAATTTTAGTTCAATAATGCTTGACAATAATTGAATTTCCTAAAAGACAAAAGACTAACATAAAAAATATTGGAATTAACAAAGTTTTAACCAAGTTTGATGACAAACTAATTAACAAGGCATGAAGTAAGGTTGAGTTTGAATGAAAGGTTTGGTTATGTCAAAGGCATCTTTTTGTAATCGAATTACAAGAAAAATATCGACAACCGATTTTCTATTTTTATGGGGTCAATTGGTTCCATGTCTTCATTAGAGACAACACTGATAGAGCCTTGTGCTATTTCACTCAGGTATTCTCTAGGGATTACTATGGTTCCATCCTTATATCTCATTTTCAACCAGTCCTTAAAAGTTAAACATTCTTCAATTGTGTGCTTAGGAGATCTATGGAGTGAATTGTAGTTGGGTTCACTGTTCCTACCCAGTTTATCTGGCTTGCGAGGTTCAGGAGGCTTGAAGTATGGTTTCTTCAACAATTCCTAAAACATCCTTTCCACAACCTCATCTTTAAAAGAATAAACTTGATTCTTACTTTCTTCAAAAGTAAATTTAATATTATTTTTTCTTTTAGGCTTAGAAAATTATTTAAGCTGATCTTGTTTTTTTTTCTAGTTGATGCTCTCACGGTGAATGTCACTATTGTTTCCTAGCATTTTTCAGGCTCTATTATTATTGGTTGTTTCTCCTTTTTAATGGCAGACACGTTCCCATTTCTATTTATTTTTTTCCTTGACTTCCTGATTCAGAAATAGTAATTGCTTAGCCTCCGCTTGTAAGTTAGTTGTCTTATTCAAGAATTTTTTTTAAAAAATTAACGGTAGATACTTTCAATAGGAAGACAACAGTTCTACAAATATTCTCGAGTAGAATCTGAGTAGTATGTTGCTCTGGTAACAAGTGTTCACACTTGAAGCTTAAATTTCTCCATTTCAGAAAATAATAAACCAGAGTCTCATCATGTCTTTGTTTCTCAACAACCAAATCTCCAATGGTGATAAGTCATTGAGCTCCAGCTGATCTTTTGATGGATAACTCTTCTAACTCACCAAAGGTCTTAGTTGAGTCGTTGGATAGTTCAACATACTAATTAAATGTTGTTTCAGACAAATTGTTAACAAATTGATGAAATAGTAATGCATCACTTCCTACATTGTAGCAACTAGCCCAAAAATGTGCTAAGTGTTGTTTTGGGTTGTCAGTTCCATCAAACACTTGAAAAATAGGTGGTACAAATCTTTTAAAATACTGTACAATATCCAATTCTTCTTTATAGGGTCACCCTTTTGGTACTAACTTATCACCTTTAGCTTGAGCAAAGGCATCATTGACTTGTTGCTCAATCATGAACCTCAAATCCTTAATATATGGTAATGGTGTCTCTGGCTGTTTTTTTAAGTCCTTCAGCTATTCTTGTTTTGGAATTTTATCAAGAACATGAACAAACTTTGGTTTCTTTATTTCCATATAGCCTAGCACTGGATTAGGCAGTAAAAAAATCTTTTTTCCATATAGTTCTCTTTGAACTGGTAGTGTTGAAGCCAATAACTCTTCCATCTCTTTTTCTAATCTTTCAATATACAAATCTCTTTTCTTCAACTCACTTAATAGATGTTGAGTTGTATTAGGCAGTAGACCCTCTTCAACTACAGCATCTTGGTGATGTATATGTACTTGTATCGTGACCGGATTTGATATCCTAGGATTGTGTTTATAATATCATCTATCCTATTTTGTAACCTTTATATCAGTTCATATTTTTGTTTTAATTGATTTAGAAGTTGTTTGGATGTGTCTGGTGTAATAGCTTCTTCAACCATAACATTGTCGGCACAATTATTATGTATTTATTCTTTTTATTATTTTTAGAAAGAGTTGGTTTTGATTTAATTTAATAATATATATAAATTTGATTTTTAATAAAACTAAAAAAAAATAACTAGTATTTTTTTAATTCTAAAAATGGTAATATTCTAATTTTGAAAATACGCGACCAAACTAATCTCATATAGACAACAATTTAAATAAACGAGCATGACACCACAAGTAGTGCATATATCCCGAGGGATAAATATATCACGTGAGACTCCTTTAAATAAACTATATAATTTATGACATCCGTTTGGTCTGCGAATATTTTATGTAAGCTGACAAATTTCCTTGCATAATATGAAAGATTAGATAGTGTTTATATTACTTGGGTTCTTAGAGATCCCTATAGAGGCAAGCCCCAATAATTAATTACATCTTAAATGACAGAAGTCACTTAAAAAAACTCTTGATTTAGATCAGAAAATGTTGTCTCTAAGAACTTCAAAGGAAAGGACTTTTCAAAGATCAGACAAAGAGGTGTTAAATGGGACAAAATCAAATTTAGAACATTTATTTATGGAATTCAAAAAAAGTACTAAGGAATGTCATGGATTCTAAGGAGAATCTCAGTAACTTCCCAAGCTAT
This sequence comes from Phalaenopsis hybrid cultivar, assembly GCA_002079205.1. Taxonomy (NCBI): domain Eukaryota; kingdom Viridiplantae; phylum Streptophyta; class Magnoliopsida; order Asparagales; family Orchidaceae; genus Phalaenopsis; species Phalaenopsis hybrid cultivar. The sequence continues at coordinate 4,321 of JXCR01143632.1, forward strand.
CATAAGGTTTGGTTTCAATTTTGAGGATAAATCATTGAATGTTTCTTCCTGCCAATTTTATTAGTTAGGGCTTAAATTTGTGTGAAACAGTCGTACAAATAGCCTGAAAGATGTGAGGGTTTAGGTTGTGACGAACTACAATCTCGGAACTCTAAAACAAATTAGGGCTTATATTGCACAATATGATTGTGTAAAGGCCTAAATATTAGTTGATGATTTACGTCGCACTAAACAGACATCCTCAAAATCCTATGACTTATTATTTAATTCCAAGGAAATTCTATAACTTATCAGTAAGAGGAAATAACCTCTTCACCTTCAAATATAGAAACCATTTTATATGAGGTAATTTGAAGTTTTACTTTATCTAGCATTTTCATGTATCCTAAGCCAAAATTTTCTCCAAGCGCTTTATTCTTCCACATAGTGATACTTATTTTAGCTTGTTGAATAGACTATTTTTCATGCAACAACTCATTATCGAAAACTTTGTTAATAAGGGGAAATTAATAGTATGAAAGAGGTTTTGTTGACATCAATTTTTTTGTTGTCACACATGTAGGATGTCCACTTAAATAGCTCAAAACTATTTATTATTCATTTTTAGCACCTCATAGCTCAATACATCTATTAAGACCTTACAATATATGTTTTGTACACGAAATCAAGGCTGGTGCTGATTCAACCTAACCCGGGAGAGCTCACCATTGATTGAAATCAATTATTATTTGTGATATGTCTGTTTTCCATTCTAATGTTTAAAGTCCATGCACCATGCATTTGGAGCCTCCCATGTCATCAGAGCTTTTCGTAGTTAGAGGGAGTCATGGAACCCTCACATGCGTGTTTTGGATAAAATGAAGGTTTAGGCCAATGCACCCGCATAGTGGTTCGAGATGCCCATCGATACCAAAATTTCTAATATAGAACCTCCAAAATGTGTTTTTTTAAGTTGTGGGGTCCTATTTTTAGTCATACATAGTTTCTCAGAGCTTATGAATCCATAAAATCCCCATGATGCGTAATAACGTGCAAAAACTCAGGGTTTGATTCAGTACGAATGTGCCCGTAAATTTTCATCATCAATTGGCAAGGATTTCTTATCTAGTGCATGCCCAATTTTAAATTGAATGACTACAAATCATATTCGACTCATTGGGAGCTTCTGTGGTCCAAAAGGGTTAAAAAAACTTTTGAGACCCATTTTATACCCAAACCAAGCTCCTCGAATCCGTCTAGGCATGAACACACCTAGAAATAGCACGACTACACTCAGTTCAGGCTTGAACATGCCATGGGCGCAATTAGCAAGCTAAAATGAGCCTAAAAATGTTGACTTTTTGCCCCCCACTTGGTTTCTTGAGCATGGATTAGGCATAAAATGAGTTTTAGGGCTCTAATAAGGTCACTCCATGTCAGCACAACTCTTTTACAACCAATAAGATGCATCCTAAGTAGATTAAACCTATTTTTTTATGCAGTTTTTGATGGAAAAGTGGCTCAAATATATTGGCTTGCTAGGGCAAACAATGGGATCCAGATTTTTTTTCTAAAGTGAGGGTTTTTAGCTAGAGAGAGCTAAGGGAGCTGTGGAGAAAACTTCTTGGTGAGAAACCATTTCTTTTTTCCTTTCCTACTTTTTTACTTCACCTTCTACTAGATTGTTATCCTCTCTATTGATGTCCTTGAAAAACTTTGAGTTAACCCAATGTGTGGGCTTGCAGTAATCCTGGGATTGGATTGACACGTCTATCTATTGTATTGGTTGGATGGAGCCTTGAATTTTTAGAGAACAAAGAAGCTTTTATGATTTTTCTTTCCCTAAGCCAAGAGAGTTCGACCATGAAGGATCCCTCATTTTATGAGGAATTTCTCTTCATGGAAAACCTCTCATATGAAGCCAAAATAATTAAAGTTGGGCTTTGTTATCAACTTGCACGATAACAAGTTGATATATCTCACCATAAATCCTTGGATACTGGTGAGGCCGTTAAGGGAAATGGTTTTCCATTGAGCATTCTTAAGCTCATTCTTGTATGCTTTTACATCTTGTTATGTGAACATGATGTTTGAGCAAGGCATGAAAAGTGTGTGCTACTATGTGCAAATTCTATTTTTTAAAATAATATCAACATTCTTAAGTATGCTGTAAATGAATTCTTTTTGACTTGACTTCAAAATATTCAACCTTAAAAAATTATTTTTGGGTATGTTTAATCTTCTAATGCTTAGAAAAATGTATTTTTGGCTTGACGTCCATTGCTCAAATGTATAAAAATTTACCTCTGGCTTGTTACCTAAGCTTTCAAAGTCATGAAAATTTATATCTTATTGGGTTTAAATACCATATCTTGCAAAATTACTTGCATGAGTTTGCTATGTGTGTTGTCATATTTACCTTGTTGGCATAAGACACTATTAGTGGTCCTCTTTGATCTTTTATGTACAAATTACAGTTGATCTGTTACGAAAGGATCCCAGTTGATCCATTTGTGTGTTTTAGTGTAAGCTCGCATGGTATGTTGCACATCATCATTTCTGTCTACATTCTACAATGCATTTATCATACTGTTCGTGCTTATCATCTGCTTAAATGTTTGGTTGCCTTAGGGGCAAGGTGTAATTCCTCTTAGGGTGGCCTGTATCTTGCATAATCACACTTAATATCATCATTGCATGCTTCTGTGATTTGCCTAACACTTGTGCACTTGCACATTTTCACATTTAGAGCATTCTCCATGGGCATGTGTCACCACATGTTCGTGACAAATGCTTTCCCTTCATATTCGAGGAGGCTAGCTTGCCTAGAATTATTCTCTTTTGGATATTGCTTGATACGAGTCAAATTACCAGGTGTATGATTCTACTATAACATCTTGTCTATGTTTGTTTAGTCATGTAATCCATAGGCCATTGCTTATTTTTCTTGTGTGGTCGTTCTACCTCGTGCAACTGCACTAGACAAGCAAGTCACATACCTTTATGTATGTGATGTGGTATGATTGTCCATCCATTTAGCACTTATTAATAAATCATTTTCTGCCATATCTTGTGTCTTCTTGCACTTTGATAGAGCAGCCACCTCATATCGAATCACTTGACATATCACAAATTCAAGCTCACAATTAGCTCGAGTAGTTGTGGTATGTTAACTAACTTTGCATATCACATAATCATAGCTTGATCAACCTAAATTGCAAAACCATCTCTAATAGATGAGTGACTCAATCTTGGTCTTGATGAAATAACGAGCATTGCTTGCAAGCATATCCCAGTGAGTAAGGCTAGTTGTTGCACCATGATCAATACATGGTATGATTGTGCTAAGCTTTTAAGAAATATGGAGTCCATGACTTGCATGTTGTGAACCTGCATTTAATGTTTTTTTTAAATAAAAGAAGATATATTTAAAAAAGTTTTATCCATCTTATTCTTAAAACTATAATGTTAGACCATATGTGAGGTCACTTTTTGAAATGTTATTTCTTAGTGACGTACATTAGATCTTTTGGATCTTTAGGATATGGCCAACGTTGGTGACCCAATCAAAATCATACCATCGCCTTTACCCACAGACTGCACTCACTTAGATAATCTGAGTAGAACACCATGTGGTAGATGAATTGTTAGACTGGGGCTAGGGTGTCATTAGGCTTTTTATATGCTTAGCTATTTCTATTGGCATTTGCTTAGCCAAACATTTTTTGCCCTGTCTTGAGTGTTTAATGGGTGTGATAAATGTGCAATATTTTATATAAGGGTGATTTTCTTGCAGGACAAAGAGAGGTTGTAATGAGTTACTCTAACACTTTTCTTGTATGTGCTGCTAAGCTCACCTCCTACTGGACATGGCTTATTTTCGTTGCAAGCAAATAGCCCATCCCAACTCTTTGGATGCAGGTTAAGTCTTTATTTTTTAAAATTTTACATGTAATTTCTTTAGACCCTAGGTAGTTTTGATCAAAAGTATGGTATGGGCATGGGTTTTAAGGTGCTTGACATGTGGAACCATGTGGTGAGAACCAGGAGCAAAATCCTATGTCCCATACCTTAAGTCTAAATCTATATTGATGTATAGACCTAGGACCAGGTATGTATATGTAGAGTCTGACAGCTCTTTTTGGTTTTTTCTAGGATAAATTGCAGACCCAACGACACCCGGTCTGTTCAATTCTCTTAGTTAACCTACTTACTTTTCCGTTATGTGCTTAAAATCTCGCTCTCTTGACTCTCGGTTTGTTTGGGATGCTTAGATGGAATGCAATTTACGGTTTTTAAGGACCCCAAAATTATATTATTTTCTACCAAAATCATAATAATTAAAATATTAAAATTCTCAAATTTTAGGATTAAAATTGAAATAATGATTCGTTTTTAAGGATTCGTTCTTATGGCTCTAGGGATATGGAGGTATCCTTAGATGACATAATTCATGGATTGCTGACAAGGGACCTCTGGTTGAGTTAGGCCGACTACCTTTACGACCAATTAAACCTATGATTGCAATAGTTTGGGATGATAAATCCATGGTATTCTGACCCAACTATCTCTACGCAATTAGGATTTCTTCTTTATTCCATTCATAATCCTCGTTGAGCCCATGCGTTCCTTTGGAACTTTATTGATATCATCTAGTAGGACCCATTTCACTGATAGGACATTATTTGTTTTGGATATAGTGATTTGCTCTCTACCCTTATGATTCAGTATGACCTTGAAGCGGTGAGAGACCTTCTTGATAATTTAGCTGTCTCATTAGGCCTGGGTCACCAATTAGCTGTTGTTCTTTTAGGACATGAGATTCACTTTTTGCCCTCACAACTTGATATCAGATTTAAAGCTTTCAGATGTTTTGATTTAAGGTAACCACCTCCTTTTGACACACCCTTCAGCTAGTGATCACAAAGCATAAACAACTCTTATTATCGAGAGTAATATTGGGTATCCACCAAGATTTAATTAAATAAAGTAATATGTTCCTTGGAGCATTGTTCTTGACCCCATAATAAAAGTTTTATTTCTAGCTCCCTAGCTATGGATGATTTATATAGAGATTCTCTTCGTCGATATCATGTATCAAGATATTTCAATTTAGTTTTATTTTAGACGTATACTCTCAATCTATCTTACAAAATTTATCTTACATAAGTTTTTCATGCTTCCTTTTAATAACATTTGTTTCTCATCATATGTTTTCATCTTTTGGATTCCTTTCCCCTTAGATCACTTTTGATGAGCCGGAAGAGATTCATCTGGAAAGCATAAATTTTATGATGATAATAAAAAATAAATAGACATTATGGTGACTCTAAATTTAATTAAAAAGAACAAAAAAAGCATTTCCTCTATTTTTGTATTATCACCAAGAAAGGCATTATATCAAAGTTGGATACGTGTGTATAAACTTTATAAAATAAAATGCCCTTCTAACTAGACTGAAATTTATGACGTACATAAAATTTGTGCAATTCATGAATCTTTGTTACACTTGAAGTCGTCAAGACCTTGAAGTTTCCTTGCAGCACTGGTTTAATATTCAAAACCCCATATGTGAGAAGCAAATTAGAAAAACAAGAGACTATAAACATTGATGATAAATCTTCAAGTGAAGGCTCCAAGGATGAAGTCTCACAAGCATTTTCTTGCTGTTGAGCTAACTCTGAACAATCATGGTCATGTAAACTCTTTGAACTATCCACTTGCGAGACCTCTTCTAAGTCAAAACTAGTATATGATACAACTTTTATCTCTACTTTAGAAAATGATAGAGTGAAGAGATCTCGTTATGCCTTAGTGTCATTGGAACACAATGCCTCTCCTCTTGCCTTGCCATCTCTTTGCCTTTAACCAAGAAAGAAATTTTAAGGGGAGAAGCTCGTGCATGTCCCGTGACATTCAAGGCTAGTAGAGGAACATTTTTAGGAGAAATGTAATATTCGACATTATCGCAAATACTTTCCTCTTTAACAGAGAATGGTTGAATATCACCTGAAATGAAAAACTCTTCTCCACACTTATATTAAGAACTAGTGGTAGATTGAAGGTACCATCATATATTCATATATTTAGGAATGTCTAAGAAAGTGTCTAAAGGATGTATTGGAATCAATCATGTAGAATCTGGCCACGCTCTTAAACTCTCCAAAATTGAACAGGAACAATTATAGAACCTAAAGTTTTTTGACCCTTCTCATTGAAGCCATTAAGCATGATCCTATCAAAGCATAAAATCCTTGTATTTAAGAAAATTAACTCAAGGGTACAAATATTTATTTTATTCATTGAATCATAGACATCAATAAGGATATGGTTCAAGGTAGTCTTGTATATCATAGTCATCACATACAATAGACAGTTATGATCTGTAGTGCCTAATAATAAGCCCTCTTCAAAGAAGGTGACAATAATTATGTCCTACACTACAACTGCCTCTTTCATTTTTTTCTCAGTATAATAAGTGCAAAAGACTGTGGGCTCTAAAAGAGCTTTCACTAAAGTCTCTCTGAACTCAGAGGACAAAAAGAGTACATCGATGATGCTCAAAAATGCTAGTAAATTTTTAAGTCGTGTCAACACATTATAATTAACCCTACTAGAGGGCTTCTTAATTTGATGACCTTGATGAGAAACCTTGGGATGATAGTCTACCTCTTAGGTGATGATATCATTTTTTTCTCATTTGAGCTATGTTTAGCCATCCTCACAGGAAGAATTTGACCACTTATTGGTGAGATTTTTTTTATTATTTTGGGCCACTGTTGACCATGAAAGATTTCTATCTAAATAATCAGATACGACTTCTAAAGAATAATATAATTTTCCATAGAATTCTAACTTGTAATGGATCCAACCATCCAGAAGAGGAAAATATTAGTGATTTAAGCATTCTCAAAACCAAAATCTTTCCCTTACCTTACGAGTGTAAAATAAGTTTTATTTTATTTCTGGGTTTGGCATCCCTATGAGGGGACTTCCTCATAGTTAATTACATCTCAAGAATTAATCCTGAGAACACTCTTAATTAAAGTTATGTCTTATATCCCTATTGATCATCAATAAATGTTTATGGGATGATTGAGTTTGAAGACTTTGATAAAAAAGGATAAGTTTGGACTAAGCTTAACTTCACTTGAGCTCCCAAAATGAGTTTACTTTTAAAATTAAGCCAACCATTTGGCAATCAAAGTGATGATAAAGAGTTTGAATCAAAGAGACAAGTTTAAGAAACAAAATTTGGATATGGATTGGATTTGAAGGGATTAGGATTGGATCTTATTTTGATAGGATTGGGATATGTTTCATAGGATTGTATTAAGTTTGATAAAATTAGGTTATGTTTGTTATGTTATATTTAAGTTTGATAGAATTGAAGTAAGTTTGACTGGATTAATTTTAGAAACATCCTGGTCTATGAGTTTGATAGGCAAGTAGAATTCTAGATGGAGTTGAAGCCTTGACTTAAACATCTCTAAACAATATACTATAGGTGCATTAACCTAAATTTTAGAGTAATGCCCCTAATTAAGATGCTCATGGCTTTCCATTATTTCGAGTACATTAATAGCCTTTGATTCTTAACCAGCAAAATAACACGAGTTCTCCTTTATCGCTATAAAAATAACTTAAGGTAGTCCTTCCTACTATAAAGTGATTTTGTATATATTTTTCCATAGCATGGGCTACTTAATTTTAAGATATTCTCATAGTCTGAGGGGGTATGTCAATTTATTTTTTATGTCATAGTCATTAATTCTATCTATTAGGTACCTACTTAACTAACCTAAGGCTTCTTAATTGGATTAATCTAGGGTATGTGTGGCCATGATTTCGTCTATGTTTGTTATCATAGGGTTCACACTTGGAGCTATTTAGTGTGGTTATAAAAATTAGAGTTGGTCAGTTTTTGGTACTTAGAAGTTTCAGAATTATCTAGTGATTTTTTTTCCTATGTTTGTCAATTATAGTGACAAATCAAAGTTTTTCTAAGTGTTGTTTGGTTGTTTTAACATTCTAAGTGTAGTTCTTGTCAAAATGTTAATCAGGATGTTTTTGTCCTCATCCCTAAGTTTTGTTTTCTCCCTTAAGATTTTGATTGTGGTTGAGATATTATATTCTAAATGAATAAAATTAAATCTTGTAATCTAAAATCTTCATATTTAAGATTTGTCTGTATTCTCATTTAAGATAATAAAAATATACTTTTCATAAAAAATAAAGATTTTCACAAAAGAGTTTTATCATTTACAAGTATATGAAATACAAGATCATATTTTATATGAATTGTTTAAACTAAGATGCCTATGGCTTATATACTCAAAATTCTAAGAATAGGAAATCATACGTTTTTGGAGAGAAACATATTCATTCATGTTGTCACATATTCTAGTAAATATATAACTCTTGCCTTGGCTAAGCAAAGGATAGAGAACCTGAAAAAATTAATTATTCATTTATCCCTAAAGCTCAAGGGTCTTAAAAAAGATATCCTTTTGAAAAAAGAGATTGACTGAAAAGCGTTTTAATAGTTCTTACTCTCTAAAGAGAAAATCTCTTAAAAAAGATTATGAATAAAATCCTTAAAAACTTCTTTTAAAGGAAATCTCAAAGTTTTAAGAAATATTTTTTTTTTGTTTTTAAAAAATATGTTCATGAGATTTTCTTTAAAATAATTTCCCCTAATTTTCTTTTTAGAGGAAAACTGTGGTGAAATTTTCTTTTAAGTTTTGAAAATAAGTTTCCTATAGAATTTTTCTTCGAACTTTGAGGATTTGTTTATTTTGAAAAAGATTTAGAAAGGCTATAAAAGCTTTTAAAAGTGAAGATTAACTTTTACTTAAAAAATAGAATTTTCTTTAAACACTAGGAAAATTTGAAGGGATTTCTAAAGAGAAAAAATATATAATATCTCCTTGAGCTTTTATAAATTTAAAAAATTAAATCTTTTAGCTCACTTAATTAAAGTAGAAAATCATTTCATGGGTTAATTAAATTTTAAAAGATTTACATTTTCGAACACTTTTAATTGTAGTAGGGAAGATTTTTATTTAATGGAGTTATTTATATTTTAAAAAAGTTTTATCTTTGGGCACTTTTAATTTATTTATATATATAAAAGAAGTTTCTCTTTTTAAATGTTCTAATATGATTACCAGGTTATTTACTTAGCTTCTAGGAATCTTATTCCCTATCATATACTTCCCATCCATTAATCAAACCCTCTCAAAATTATTCTTAACTGAAGCCCATTAACCACAACAAACTTTATAAAGGAAAAGGTACATCAAGAAAGCAATCAACATGCAAATCTTATCAAAGATCTTGCAAGTCATGCAACATGCATCTCATACAATTCATCTACTTGCTTTCCACTAATCACATGCTTTTGCAAGTACAAATACATCATATTAATGAAAAGAGAACAATACTATCTTAAACAACCTATGTTATGGAGCTATTAGGTGAATTATCCATAAGGTCTTCAATAAGCGACTTACACAGTTGCACTTATATACCATATATATACATATACACATATATACATGCATTTATCCATGTATACATACACATATATACCTATATATGCTTAAAATAACTTTTAATATTCATATGTATACATAAACATATACACAGACATACAAACTTTTTTTGGTTTTTTGGAGCCTATGGTTGCTTTGCATGATAAAGACTTTTATATTAAAGCCTTTAAGAATTTTAATTCTTTTGCTAATATTAATAATAAAATTTGGTTCTTTTGGAAGTTTTTTATTCAAGTAAATATTGTCATTAATCTTGCTCAATTTTTTCATTTAAAAATTGGTATGGATAATATTTTCTGCTTATCACTATAAGTTATGCTCGTTGTACTAATGAGGCTAAGTTGGATCTTTAGAGAAATTTGATTGCTCTTAAAGGTGATTGTAATGGTCCTTGGATTGCTGGTGGTGATTTTAATGCTATTCTTTCTATTACTAAAAAGAAAGGTGATAGATGTCCTAATTATAAGCTTATGAATGATTTTAATGAAATTTTGTTAAATGCTGGTCTCTTTGACCTTGGTTATACTGGTAGTCTATTTACTTGGTTTCATGGTAATTCCTTTGAAAGGCTTGTCAGGTTTGTGATTAGTAGTAACTGGTTGGATTTTTTCTCTGCCTATATTGTTTACCATCTTGCTATTATTTTCTCTGATTATGCTCATACTATTGTTATGGTTAAACTAATTTTAACTCCTAAGGTTTATCAATTTAGATTTTTAAATATGTGGATCCTTAATCAATCTTTTTTTTCAATTTATTAAGGATAACTGGAATGTGGATTATGAATGTGATGAAGGTGTTAAGTTATGGTTTCTACATAAAAGGGTGGCGACTAAGTTGAGAAGTTGGAATTGGGAAGTTTTTGAGATTCTTCACACCAATATTATTTCTACTGAAGATAATTTGAAAACCTTAGAGGATGAATTTAGTGATAATGTTATTCCTCACCATGATCTTCTGGTTGCTCAAGTTGATCTTGCCAAGGCTATTAATATGGAAAAATCTTTCTACAAGCAAAAAACTATGGGGTAGAATTTTGTTGATGGAGACAGGAATCTTCTTATTTTCATGCCTCAATTAAGTAAAGGAGAATTAATAATAGTATTCTTAGAATCAAGCAAGCTAATGGTGATCTTGTTGAAGATCCAAATCTCTCTGAGGCTGATGGTATTGAGTACTTCTCGAAACTTTTCAAAAGTGATAATATTGTTATTCGTTCAATTAATACTAACTTGTTTTTTAATAGTCATGCTTATACCAAAAATATTAATATTGTCATTATTCCTAATGTTGTGGAAATTAAACATTCTTTAGATAGTATGGACAGTAATAATTCTGTTGGTCCTGATGGCTTTACTATTGAGTTTTATAAAGTCTGTTGGGATATCATTAAACAGGATGTTACTCACGCTATTCGAGAGTTTTTCAGGGTTGTGATCTTCCCAAGTATTTTAAACAAGCCAATTTGCTACTTTTTCCTAAAATTGAGGTTGTTTACATTGAAATGTTTATAGACCTATTAGTCTTAATTATGTTGTTTTTAAGTTAATTTCTAAAATTGTGATTAGTCGGCTGCATTTTTTTATTAATAATTTGGTTTCTGATAAGCAATCTGCTTTTATTAAAGGCAAATACATGTGAGAATGGTCCCATTATTGACGAATTAGTTCTTGATTTAGATAAGAAGGGAAGAGGAGGTAATGTCATTTTAAGATAGACATTCATAAGGCCTTGTTGACCTCACTTTTGGTTGAGGTTTAGTTTTTCCTCTTTAGTTGCCTAGGGTCTAGCCATAGGACTTTCCTGTTGACTATTCTTAGAAAACTAGAAAAGGAACCCAGGTCTAGCCATAGGACTTTCTTATTGACTATTCTTAGAAAACTAGACAAGGAACCCTCACCATTAAAATTCTACACTCCTCTGTGCTCAACTTGAAGTTCCACATATTAGTCCTAACCTCTAGCACTTAGTAGGTGGGGTCACTTTAGGGGAGCTAAGGAGAGTTCCCATAGGACTGTTTGACCTAACACTGGATGTTGGTCTGGAGTTCGTTCACTCACTTACACCCACTTGCACTCACTTTCACTCACTCTCACTCACAATCCCTCACAACCCTAAACCTAATATTTGTTGATTTTGATCCCTTGATCCTTTGGGAGACTCATGTAGATGGTTCCCTAAACCAACTAGCCCTAAGCTAGGGTTTAGCTAAGACCAAGACATAGAGGACCAAATGAGGATTCCATTATTTCATAGCTCATGTAGGGTGGTTGATACCCCAACCCTACTAAAATATCCAATTTGACCTTTCACCCCCAAACCTACCCAAATTACCTAAACACCCCCAAATCCCAAATTTGGTCAAAATCCTCAAATTCACCCAAAATATCCAAACTTTTTCAAAAATCATTTTAAAATTTTTGAAAATATCCAAGTTACCCAAAACTACCCAAAAATTCCAAATGTACCAAAATATCCCCAAAATTGCCAAAATTACAAAAATACCCTTGGCACCCCAAACTTTCCCAAAAAAATCCAAAATCACTTCAAATTTCTTCAATACCAATTTAGACCCTTCATATGAACCCAATTTGGCCAATTTGACCATTTTGACAAAAATTCCCAAATTGCCTTTAAAGGCCCAATTTCCCCAAATTCACCTTAAATGTCTATCAATTTGGGCCCATTTTTTTTCAATATCAATCCTAAAATTAAATTTGCCTTTCATATAGCAAATTTAAACCAAATACAAGCTTAATTGGCTCATGGTTTGAGCCCAATTTTGATCTAAGTCAAAACCCCAACTTTGGCCCTATGACTTGGTTCCACCAAATTGAACCCCATAGCCTACTCAATTTCCCCCAATTTGAATCCTAAACTTTTCATAACAATTCTGCACATCAAAATTGACCTTCAATTAGCCTTGGTGAGGCCTCAATTTCGTTTAATTTTGACCTAAGTCGAAAAGCCCCTATTTTGCCCTAAATTGGCCATACCTTAAAATCCCACCAAATTGATTACCTTAGCCCCAAAATTGGTACCCAATTTATGTTAAAAACTCTTTATGATGTTCCTATTGAAAATTTAAAAAAATCAATTTGGACTTTGCCCAAGCCTAGCCTAATCTAGATCCAAGTCTAGTCCAACATGCCCAAATTGACCAAATAATCAAAGTCCTCCAAATTGAACCCTCAAACCAACTCAAAATCACTCCAAATGTTTTCTAAAATATTCATTAAAATAATATACATCAAATTTATCAATCAATTGGGCCAGTTGACATGGCTATCCTAACTTAAACCCAACATCTATCCATGTTGACCCACATGAACCCATGCACCAAATATGGCCTAGCCACCTTAAAGCCACCAACTTTATGACTCCACAGCCACTAAGCTCCTCCTAAGGACCAGGCTAAACCACCCTAAATCCACCAAAGCATGTTATGTACCAATGGATCCCCAAATTAAGGGATTCATTCCCTTTTTTAGGCCTTAACCACAAAGTCTCCTCCATCATTGATTGTTATGGGGAGTTAACCATCATTAGCCACCCCCTGACCTTCCTGAGCCAAGAAGTGACCACTCCCTGGCTGGCCCGCCACCTTGGTGGCCGGAAAATGGCCAAAACTTGAGCCACCACCCACAAATTCAACCAAATTCAAACCTAGAGGCCAAATCAGCTCAATTGTTCTTTAGGGCTTCTCTGCCCTCCACATAAGCAATATTTCCACCCCCCAATTGGCCCTGACAGCCAACCTAAGCCATTTTATTTAAAGTTAACCTCCATGGACAATGGGGGAGAGCTGAAAATCTTCCAAGGAAACTCTACCAATTTGCTTCCAGAGACTCCCTAGGACCTCCTCAGTTCAGGCCCACCATTTTCCCCATCTGGTTCCCTCTGTGTGAGTTCAATTTGAGCTCAAAGTTTCAGTTGACACCAGGATATAACTCCCCACATCTCCACAGTGAACCAAACTCCAATTAACTGTGCACACACCATCCCCACAGTGAAAGAAGTTGACTGCTCACAAAAGCCCCCTCAAAAATAGCCTCTAACCTAGCTCTAGACCAACACCTGAAATTCAGTTCGATCGAATTCATACCTAGAAAATTCACCAAGGCTCGAGACTTCATCTGGAGGTTTGTTGGGACTAATTGAAACTACCACAACCATCTGATTGAGGCCTCCCCTCTCAGACAAAGGTATTTAACTCCAACCCTAAACCGAGCTTATTTTGACCCTCCATATGTATTTACTATGTTTCATACCGTATAATCTGCATAGATAGGTTTTTCTTGAGTAGATGAAGCTCTAAGAACAAACCCCATGAGATTTGGTCGAGTCTAGAGGGAGATCTTAAGGTTTTAGTGTGGACGGTTCTCGGGTTAGCCTACTTAGGGACGATGATGGGTAGCTATCCAAGTTTATCTCATCAACGGACGAGATCTAGCAGGACGAACTCTTGGTGCGTGAATCACAGACTGCGTGGCATGCCACGGTGGAAAGCACAATGAATGGGAGTGCACCGCATTGCCGTTCGGAGCTGCATAGGATCCAATCAGCGCCGCGTGGTTAAGTAGAAATTTGGGTATTTTCTGATTTATTTAAATTCCTAATTTTTAAAAATTCATATCTTTGCCTAGAAAAAGTAAAAAAATAAAATAAAAATACCCTCTTGCTCAGTGAATAGAGGAGAAAAATGTGGAAATGGTTTGAAATTTATTTGATTCATAGTTTATTTTAAATAATTAAATATGGTTTTCAGTCTTTTAATTCTTCATGTATGTAGACATTTCACCATAGCTTGATATTTAGGCATGTTGTTGCCTCTGTCATGGGGGATACTCTCTGGGGATACTCTCAGATTTTTTCAAAGTCAGAGAAGATCTCTAGACAAAGATTCATATTTTTCAAGTTTATGTCTATTATTTGCATAAATTAATCATAATAATTAATATGTTGCTTAAAAAAAATCCAAAGAAATTTTGGAAGGTTTATTGTGACCAGAGAACCCTTTGGAAAATTTTTCATGGGCCAAGCCATTAAGAACACTCTTAACTCTCACAAAACCCTAAAACACAAAGAAAATTAATTTGAGAGAAATAATCATCTAAATGACTTAATTTTGATTCTCCACTATGATTTAAAGTTTAGAGAACTCCCCATAAAAATTTCAAAACATTGGAAGTTCATTTGATAACATAACTCGATTTTTAAAGTTAAATGGTATTTTTAACACTAAAATGATTTTTAATAATTAAAATATAACTAAAAAAAAATTATAAAAATTAGTTTTGGGAGCTCTCTGTGATCAGGAGAATTTTCTAAAAATAAAGCTATAATTAAAATAAAAACTTCATTTTTAAGCCTATTTTAATATTTAAATAATTAAAAATTATTAAAAATCACAAAATTGATAAAATTCATGGAAATATTCTAAATTGTTTCTTAAGCATTTAGGAGCAATTTAAATATTTTTACTAATTTTCTAACTGAAGATATTGAATTTTAAAGCTTAAAATACTTTTCTTAAAGGCTAAAAATGATTTTTCTTAACCTTTCACTTAAATAATTTTAAAAATTCAAAGAAAAATAAAAAAATGTAAACTTTGTTTTTATAGGTTCCTTGATTTCAGAGGGATTTAATAAAAATATAAAACTTAATTTTCCATATTTAAAATATTTTATAATTAATTAATACTCTAGAACTTAAACTAATTATAATAATTCAAATAAAACTCAAGAAATGATGAAATTTTTCCCAAGTGTTTCTTTGGTCTAAGTTTACCTCAAGTAAAAATTTTAATGGATTAGGCTTTGCCTTGGTCAAGTTGTTGAATTTTCTTTGAAAAATCCTATTTTTGCATATCAATAATTATATGAATTAAATTAAAATTTAAAAAATCACATTTTCTTCTCTGATGTCTTAATTGACCCATTAATAAGGTAGGATTAAAATTCTAAAGTCATTTGAATTAAATTTGATAAATTACGAAGTGATAGAACCTTAGGGGCAAAAGTGTAATTTTGAAAATTTGGCCTTAATTAACACTTAGGCTTAATTCAAGAAAGGGAAATGGGCAACCTTTGATCTTAATTAACATACTTGGATGATTGAAACATAAGGGATTAATTGGTAGAAACCAATCTCGCTTTTTCTAATTATAGGATAAATTTGAAATTTCCTAGATTATTAAAATTTGGTAGTCTACCAAATTAAATGATCTTAGACTTAGGGGTATGGTTTTGGGTGTGAATAATTTATTAATTTAATACCCCCATTTGATGTTCAAATGAAATTCAAAAGTTTTGATGATAAATCATCATCACTTAAAACTCGATTTCTTTTAAAAATTATTAAGACATCCAACAGGATCTTAAGGGCTTAGTAGTGACCTAAGCTAAATCAAATTTGATTAAATGAGGATTAGAAAAGTGAATGTAACAAGAAATTAAATACTACAAGCCCAAATTAAAGCTAAAATTGGCTAAGTGTCTCAATAACACTAACTTGCCCCTTTAAGGGTCTTCACCTACATAATTCTCAAATCAAATTACAAGTGATGATTCCCCAACTCTGAGGGATAATGGAAACATCAATATTCACTGGGCATTAGAGTTATTTATAGGATGATTTATTAAGCGACATAATAAGTTTAAATGAGCTCAAGACTTTTCACCAGACGGTGAGGGGGAAGCATGGACCTGCTTTTTCTCCTGACTTGTTGGATACCTCGGAGGTCTACTAAACTCACCATGTCTTGCTTAATAAAATCATCCTTAGTCAAATTAATAGATGCTCACCAAGATATGACTAGGATTTTGGTAGATCATCAGAACCTTATTTTTCAACTTTACATAAAATGCCCTCACATGCATTTTGAGTTTCAGGTGGCGGAACGAGAAGACTCGTCATGTACGCTTTTACAATTTACAGTATCATCTTTTTCTATACTTTCCACACTGTACTTATATTCTTACAAAACTTGCATGTTAAACAACGATGCCACCCTGCATGAAAACCAAAACTACTAGGATACCCACAAAACTAAAACCAAAACTAAAACTCACCCCCACAACATTCAAATTATAAGACAACTAAAAATTTAATCACAAACATCACAAAAATCACAATTGCAACTAAATTAAGACTTCTCTATCAGATGATCGGGAATCCCTCGGAGGAGGTAACCTACAGTTGCTAACTAGGCTTCCTACAGTCTAAATGAAAGTATGGAACTCATTAAGTTAAGTTTAGTAAATTCATTTAGACTAAGTAACTTCGATAGAATATAGTGGTACTGGAACGAGGGAACCGTAGGATCCTAACCGGTGTCGCTCTAATCAAATTTAACATACCCCCATAAATTTTTAAGGAACTACAACCATAGGGCCACCTGATCTGACATTATAACTTGACACACTAGAAAACTTAAACTCGCCACGACGAGGAGCTTACAGCTAGCATGATAGGCAGCATGACCATCTTCAACAGAAAAATCTCTCTTCCCCAGCTAAACCAATTTCCTTCCTTAGAACTAAAAAAAAAAGCCATAGGACTTTGAGGTTGTTTGCATATGCAACATAAATCCTCATCTCATCTTTAGGTTTTTTTATAGCTCTGCTGTACAATATAAGCCCTACCACCACCGACTACGGTCAGAGGGGTGACAAGTTTTCTAGGACATGCTGGTTTCTACAGGCGTTACATAAAAAAAATTCAAAAATTACTAAGCCATTATGATAACTTTTAGAAAAATATATGAAATTTGGTTTTAATGAGGACTGCATAAAAGCATTTGAACTATTGAAAGAGAAATTAATTATTGCACCTATAATAGTCCCACCTGATTGAGAAAAATCATTTGAAATAATGTGCGATGCTAGTGGAGTTGTTTTAGGACAAAGACACAACAAAGTTTTTAAAGTAATATATTATTCTAGTAAAACTCTAAATGATGCTCAAATTAACTACACTACTATTGAATAAGAGTTATTAGCTATTATTTATGCCTTTAATAAATTTAGACTTTACTTGATTGAAACTAAACGTATGGTGCATACAGAACATTCTGTTACTAAATACTTGATGCAAAAAAGAAGGATGCTAAACCAAGATTAATTAGATGGATACTTCTTTTACAAGAGTTTAACTTTACTGTAGTTGATAGAAAGGTAAATGATAATCAAATAGCTGATAATTTGTCTAGACTAGAAAAATAAATATTAACTAATTTTGCAAATGAAATTTTAGAAAATTTCCTTGATGAACAATTATATAGTATTGATGAAATAGATACACTGTGGTATGCCGATATAGTAAATTATATTATAAGTGATATTCTACCACCTGATATTAAAAATCAACATTAAAGAAATTTATATATGATTTAAAATTCTATTTTTGGGATGACCCATATTTTTATAAACAATGTGAAGATCTAATTATTAGAAGGTGTGTTCCTTATGAAAAAACTCAACAAATAATTGAAAGATGTCATGATTCCAAATTTGGAGAATATTTTGAAACAAATAAAACTGCTAATAAAATTTTGCAAGCTGAATTTTATTGGCCTATTCTATTTAGAGATGTTAATGAATATATCAAAACGTGCGATATATGTCAGCGAATAGAAAATATTTATATAAAAAATGAAATGCTTCTAAATTACACATTGGAAGTTGAAATTTTTGATGTGCAGGAATTAGATTTATGTGACCATTTATGCCTTCATTTGAAAACTTATATATATTACTTGCTGTTAACTATATGTATAAATGGATTGAAGCTGTGGTTGTACCTAAATGTGATGCTCGGAGTGTTTTTAAATTTTTAAATAAAAATATTTTTACAAGATATGAAACGCCGAGAGTAATTATTACAGATGGAGGAACTTCTTTTAGGAATAAGAGAATCAAAAAATTAATTAAAAAATATGATATTATGCATAGATTCTATACTACTTATGATCCTTAGACTAGCGGTCTAGTAGAAATATCAAATCGTGAAATAAAATGAAATTTAGAAAAAAGTTGTAAATCCCTATAAATTAGATTGGTATGCTAGATTAGATACTACATTATGGGCATACATAATTGCTTATAAGACTCTTATAAGAATGTCCCCATATAGACTTATTTTTGGAAAAACATGCCACTTACGAGTAGAATTAGAGTATAAAGCATTTTGGGCTATTAAGAAGTTTAATTTTAATATTAAAGATGCTGGTGAGAAATGATTATTGCAACCCAATGAACTTAAGGAGATTAGAAATGAATCATATGATAATACAAAAATCTATAAAGAGAAAATGAAGATATGACATGAATGGAAGATTATTAAAACAAAGTTTGAACCGGGACAAGAAGTTCTATTATATAATACAAGATTGAGATTATTTCCACGAAAATTGAAATCCAAATGGTTAGGACCATTTAAAGTAATTAAAGTCTATCATTATGGAACTATTGTTATTAAAAATCCTAAAACTGGAAAAATATTTAAGGTTAATGGGCATTAATTGAAACATTATTATGAAGGAAACATACCACAATTTAAAGAAGTTTTAATGTTAAGCCAACCCAACTAAACAATTGGCACGCCGGACTGACAACGTTAAACCAAGCACTATGAGAAGCAACCCATATATAAATCTATATATCTATATATTACTGTTTTTAATTAAGAAGTGTATTTATATCTTAGAAAATAATAGTATTTTGAAGTCCTACACAATTATAAATATCATAAATTAATAAAAATATTGGTTTTGGAGGAAAATTTAGAATCAAATTGAACAAAAAAAAGTATAGACACGAATTTGGCCTCTAGCACTGACGGCGCCCACTTATTGGACCATGGCGCTGACATCGCCATAGGGAGAGCCGACAACGTCCCGAGCAGTTTTCCACGTGCTGAACAGTTTCAGCAGACTTTGACGAGATTTCCCTCTTTAATAACATCCGAGAGGTGTTTTTAAAGTCCTAAAAACTGCCTTGGATGTCCAGAAACTTCCTAATTTTGAATTTCATGGCTTCCAATTCTAGAAATACTTTAAGGTATGGAGTTTTTAATAGAAGAAAGTTTATTAGTTTTGAGCACAGAGATTAGACAGAAAAGCCATAATGAAGAAGAGACTTATCAAGGAGAGAGGCTTTTTCAACCATGGATTGAGTCATCCAAGTTCACAGACTGAGAAAATCATTATGCAGAGGCATTGGGAAGTTTTGTGCTACATTACCGCTATAGTTGTAGTACCAGTAGTCAAGTTGTTTTATGCTAACTTACATGAAATTACCCAAGGAGTCATCTTTGTTCGAGGTAAGGCTGCACCATTTACTCCGACTCGAATTAATGATTTGTATATGATATAAAACGTTCCAATCTATCATTATACAAATTTTATTCTAACGAGAGATATGATGCAAGAAGTATATAGTTTTCTGATGGATGAAAATGATAATTGGGAAATCAGAGATGAGGGATACACTAGTTTCTCTGCTTTGCTGATTAATCCAATTTCAAAATAATGGCATTTCTTCATATCTGCAAAATTACTCCCTACCATAAAGATTAGTAGAGTTACAGAAGAAAGTGTCATTTTAAACTATTGCATTCAAATGGAAAACCCATTGATGTGGGGTCAATTATTTTCAAATCTGGTATGGGTATTATTATGAATAGGCCAATATATGGACTTCGGTATCCTTCCACAATTTTCCTACTTTGCAGTCAATCTCAAGTTTCATATGAAATTTGGGAAAATTTTTTATTACCTTGGGAGCCCATGATTCATATTGATGGCAATTATATATGGAATGGAAATGAAGCATTAGATGTTATTTTGGATCATTCATCACATGCTTTAACACCATTGATGCCACCAGTAGTTGGAAGTTCAATGTCTTTGGAGAAGAGAATGATGAAAATAGAAATAGAACTTCAGAGTATTACGAATGTAATAGGAAATGTTAACTATCTTTTGATCACTTAGATTGGAGAATGAATGAAAAGTTTTATCATACTGGAACAGTTGAAGCGGGATTGTTACATATCTTCAAGAAAAATGGATGGATCCATGACAATTTGACTGATCGGTTCCCGTACCGACCATTCTACAATTTTTATGTCCATTACAAGTCTATGAGAGATATTAGAGGAGGAGAAAACACTGAAGATGAGGCAAAATAATTGAAGTTGGACTTTTTACTAGTTTAATATTTCTTATGCTTTTAATGTAATTGTGTGGATTTGATTTACTTTACTTTACCTTAGAACTCTATTTGTGTGTATAGTTTTATGTCAGCGCTCTAGTGTTATGGCTTGATTTCGACATTGAATTATAATTTAGTTTTCTTTAAGGATGTGGAAGTGTGATTAGAAAAATGTATTTGTAAAAAGTGTATTTTCATATATAAAATTTAGTTTGGTGTTGTTTGTGAAATTGCTTGCTTGTGAATTATTTTTAGATGAAAATTAATGTTCAAAAAGACTAAATAAACTTTGGAGTAAATTGAGAGAAAATTGAAATTTAAAAATCAAAATATGAATTTTTTTGGCCATTAGCACTGATGGAGCGGCGTGGGCCCCGACAACGCCCTTAACATGAATAGACACAAACACCCTTAAAA
>JXCR01143632.1:27227-71121 GCA_002079205.1 Phalaenopsis hybrid cultivar
TATATTTTCAAAATATTTTAAAATATAATATGACCTTTGGTATTAGAGGGTAACTTTAGATAACTATATTTAGGTTTCTAAATATATAGTAAACTTAAGTAAAAATTTTTAAATAATAAAGGTTAATTTTAAAGATTAAAATATTTGGTATGATAGAATAAGACTATATTTTTCTATTTTAAGTAAAGGAATTTGTATTTTTGAAGTATTAAAAATCTTAAAGATTCTTGTAAGAAGAAAAGATTAAAACTTTATGAAAGATCTTTGAAGCTAATACAAATTTATAAAGTGAAGGAGTGTGAAAAGTTTTTAACTTTAAGAAGAGGATAGTAAAGTTCAAAATCATTAAAGGCTATCCAGATATAGTAATCCTCCCATAAAAAAAAGGATTGAAAATGATCATGAAAAGAAAAAAAAGAAAAGAAAGAAAAGAAAAAGGTTTGAAAATGATCCTGAAAATAAAATAAAAGAAGAAAGATGTGAGGAGAAGCTTGAGGAGATGCCTAATTAAAAATTGGCTTCACTTGAATCAACTTAAAGAAGAAGGCTTGACTATATTTTCTAAACTTATATTTCAGTATTAGCAAATTTATTAGTAAAGTTTCATGAATTTCTTTTTCATATGGATACTCTAAGTGGCTTTAATATGAATAATTTGCATTTTTTCTTGAAAATAATAGAGAATAAAAAACTTTAGACTTGACTGCTAGATATTCTTATACCTTTAGTATTAGGTGGAGTTATTTTGAATTTTTCTTAGGTGATGCTGTCATATTTAGTGAACTAAGATATGGAAATCTAGAAGTTAAAATCTTTACCATAAGTCATATTTTTATGTAGTAAAGGAGTTACTTAAGGACAAGTAACATTTAAGTTCAGGGGATTTTGGTACACCAAAAATATATGCATTTTTAGACCCATAATTTATACTTATTTTTGGTGATATTACACTTTAATAGAAGGTATTTTTTATGTTCTATTGCAGGTTTTTGATTTTTAGGACCTGAAGCAAAAAAGATGCCAAAAGGATGAAATTTAGAGTCAAAATGGAGAATTTAAAAAAATGTTCAACGCCGATGGCTCCAGATTGGGCTCTGACTGTGTCGTTTGACAGAGAAAGTTGAATAAATTAAATGGCCTCTGACACTGACGCCGCAAGAATGGGCGTCGACGGTGCCAGTGTTGTTGCAGGCTCTATTTCTAAAAGATTTGATGAATTTGGATGCCTTTTGAAGAGTTTTTGGATGCACCTACTGGGGAACCGACCTTTGGCTCTATTTAAGGCCAAAATTTGATAAAAAAATTGACCCCTTCACACCATTTCACATTCTTCCGCTCACTTAGTTTTCCTCTTCGCACGCCTACATTCCATGCCTACACCATTAGTTAGTTATTGTCTTTATAGTTTTGAGTTTTTGTTGTGAGTTTAAGTGTGAATTCTTCTGTAAGAAGTGTTGGAGAGGAAGAGAAGTGAGAGATTTCTTCCTACATTTCCTAAGAGATACTATAAGGAATTTGATTTGAGAAAGAGTTTCAGATAAGTGTTGTTTGTTTGTTATTGTTGTATGAATTTTGTTTTATATATGAAATTTGTGTTTTATTGTATCTTTCTCGTGAAGTCTGAGTAGTTTCTTTTATCTTTCTCCCTACTCTGAGATATGGTGAAATGAAGAGATAATGTGAATGTGCCAATGTTAAAGATTAAAATAAATTGTGATGGTTTTTCAACTCCGCTCTTAATTTACTTTTAATCTGACCAATTGAATTGTTAAAATATTTTGTGAAACATATGATCCGGGAAATGGAGTATCAGTTCTACAAAAGAGTGAAAATCACATTTAAGTCCATGAAGGAGCATTTCGTTCATGGAATTAAGTGCAAATAAATAGGGAAATATACTTTGTTGGGTGTAGAATTGAAGATTATTTTTGGGGTGACAAACTAAAAATCGTCAATTCAATCTTAGTGTTTAAAAACTAAAGCGAGAGTTAGCCTTCAGGGGAAGGGAAGTGGGCGATATTAGTGTTTAAAAACTAAAGCGAGAGTTAGCCTTCAAGGGAAGGGAAGTGGGAGCTCTGGAGTGGGAGCTAGTATCCTCCTAGCCTAGCCACAGATTTAGAGATTAAACTTAAGATTAACCGATGATTTTCTATAACACTGAATCAGGGTAGAAAATTAAAATTGCTCCAAGTTGGCACAATACAAATCTAAACCATTTATCTTATCTCATTCCACCAAAAAATCATTTTAGTGGGAAAGTTGTTTTTTTCATATTAGAATACTTCATCACATAATTATAGTTTAGTAGTTACTATTTTAAACTCTGCATTTAAGTTTTGCTAGTAGATAATAATTTAGTTTTGTTAGCATCTTACACATTCAAAATTAGTGGCAGTAATTTCGTTTGATTTTTGTGAATTTCTTAGTTAATTTGTCATTCAAATTTAACCTTCCCTGTGGATTGATATTTGGGACTTAAATAGAAACTCTTGTATTACTTGATAATGATATGTATACTAGCATAGAATCTCAATCTTCATAGTTTAAAGTTATTATTACTAAAATACCACATCTAGTTTTTGGCACTGTTGTAAAGCGGAGTCAACTTTATAAATTTTACACAACTATATTTCAACCGGGATCAAGTTTTTAGCGTCGTTGTTGGGGATTAAAATCTTAAAGTAGTGATGTTAACTTCATAAATTCTAATTATAAGAAAATATCAGGATCAAAGGGGAGTCAATTTATGAGGCTTCAGAATGATTTAAAGAACTCCTTAGAAAGTGTCCATATCATGTTTTACCTGATTTATTAATTATTCAAACATTTTATAATGTGTTAATAGGATCCCTTAGATCTATAATTAATCTTGCTGCTAGAGGATATTTAATTTTAAATTCATTTGATGAAGCTTATGCCTTAATTGAAAAAATGACCACTAATAATTTTTAATGGCCCTCAGAAAGGGTAAATCCTAAAAGAGTGGCTAGTATTTATGATAATGATGCTTTTACCATCTTAATATCTCAAGTTATTGTGATATCCCAGAATTTATATAATTATGCAATAAATATTTACCAAATACCTCAAGGAAGTGAAGAAAATTTCTTAGGACAAATGAATGATTCTCAATAATTAGAAACTTTACATGCAGTTGCTAATAAAACCAATAGCCCATATTCAAACTTTTAAAACCTAGGTTGGAAAAACCACCCAAATTTTATCTAGAATAATTCTGGTGGTGGAAATCAGTAATGGAGGATCAATCAAGCAAACCCAATAAGAAACTGGAACAATTAAGGTAGTTCTAACTATAAAACTTCTTATCCTTCTGACTTTAATAACAAAAAAGTTAAGTAAAAAAGTTGTCTATAGAAGAAGTAGTTTTACAAATGGGTAATCAAATGCAAATTCAAAGTGCTATAATAAGAAATATTGAGAATCACTTGATAAATTACAAACACACTTAGCAGTAGGCCCCAGGGAACACTTCATAGTAATGTTAAAATAAATCTGAAAGATCAAGGATTAGATTAAGAACAAATTTAAGTTGTTCAACTTAGGAGTGGAAAGGAATTAAATATTAGAATTCAAAAAGAGATTGAAATTGAGAGAAAGATTGAAGAAACTGAAGAACAAAAAGAAACAATTTCTAAAAACCAAGAACAATCTTTCTCTCCAACTAAAAAATGATTTAGAAAGACCACCACCTCCTTTTCCTAAAAGATTAAGACAACAAATGATTGATCAACAATTTTGAAAATTTTTTTAGATATTTAAGATGCTTACTATCAATATTTTGTTTGCAGAAGCCTTGGAACAAATGCAGAGTTATGCCAAATTTATGAAATATTTATTAAACTAAAAGAGAAATTTTGAAGCTTAGAAGACTGTTAGACTTAGTGAAGATTATAGTGCAATAATTCAAAAGCTTAAAGACCCTATTAGCTTCACTATATCTTGTGCGATTGGAGAAAAAAAATTTATGAAAAGCTTTATGTGAAACATTAATCTCATGCCTTTATCCATTTTTAGAAGGTTAGACTTAAGATTCCTTCCACTACTGTAATCGTTCAATTAGCTAATCAATTTATCACTTATGCTAAAGGGGTTACAGAAGATGTACTTGTTAAGGTGGATAAATTATCTTTCTTGTAGATTTCATTGTGCGAGACATGGAAGAAGATAAATAAATTTCTATTATTTTGGGGAGACATTTTCTTGCTACCAGATGTGCTATGATTGATTTGCAGAAAGGAGAGTTGACCATGAGAGTCAATGAACAATGAGTAATATTTAATGTTCTAATGTCAATGAGGTACCCTATTAAAGAAAAATGTTATAGGATGAATATTATTGATTATATGATTGTTGAACATTACCAAGAAAAATGTGAAGTAATTTCTTAGGAAGCAGATGAAGTGATATTAGATCAGGAAGGAATAGATAGTGAAACTGAAAGTGATTTTGAAGAAAAATCATCAGAGATAAATGCTGAGGATACTAATTATGTTTAGGAAAGCTTTGAGATTTTGAATGCTACATGAAATAGTAAATCTTTAATCCCTACAATTGAAAAACCTCCCAATCTTGAGATAAAGTACTTCCTACACATTTAAAGTATGCATTCTTAATAAGTTCATCGACTTTACATGTGATAATATCCTCAGAGTTAACTAAAGATCAGGAAGAAAAATTATTGGAGACATTAAAAAATTATAAAAAAACTTTTGGTTGGACATTAACTGATATTAAATGAATCAGTCCTTTAATTTGTATGCACGGAATTTTAATGAACGATAACTATAAACTTACGTTTGATACTTAAAGAAGATTAAATCCAATAATGAAATAAGTGGTAAAGAAAGAAATTTTAAAGTGGTTAGATGTTAGAATTATTTATCTTATATTAGATAGTGCATGGATTAGTCCTATTCATTGTACTCCTAAGAAATGAGGAGTGATTGTAGTCGTGAATGAATGAATGAATTAATTCCAACAAGTCAAGTCACTGGATGTTGAATATGTATTGACTATAGAAAATTAAATACCGCCAGTAGGAAGTATTACTTTTCTTTGCCTTTTTTGGACCAAACGTTGGATAGACTAGCTGGACACCAATATTTTTGCTTTTTGGATGAATATTTTGCTTACCACCAAATACTTATGGCTCCAAAGAATCAAGAAAAGACTACATTTACAAGTCTTTATGGGACTTTTTCTTTTAGAAGAATGTCTTTTGGTTTATGTAATGCACCTGCAACTTTCTAAAAGTGTATGATGCTTATTTTCCTTGACCAAATTGAGAAAGGAATTGAAGTTTTTATGAATTATTTCTCAGTTTTTGGAACCTCTTTTGATTTGTGTTTAGATCATTTAGTAAAAGTTTTAAAATGCTGTAAAGAAAAAAATTTAGTTCTCAATTGGGAAAAATGTCAAATTATGGTCACAGGAGGGATTGTATTGGGACATAAAATTTCTAAAAATGGCATGAAAGTTGATGAAGAAAAAATTCAAATTATTATTGAATTACAACCTCCTACTTCAGTAACAACAGTAAAAAGTTTTCTAGGACATGCTGGATTTTTTAGAATGTATATTAAAGACTTTTATAGAATTGTTATGCTTCTATGACATCTTTTAGAAAAATATATTAATTTTGATTTTAATGATGATTGTCTAAAAGGATTCAAATTATTAAAGGAAAAATTAATTATTGCATCTATCATTGTTTCACCTATCTGGGAAAAACTATTTGAATTAATACATGATGCAAGTGATTATGCTATTGGAACTGTTTTAAGGCAAAAACATGATAAGAATTTTAAAGTTATATATTATGACAAAAAAACTCTTACTGAAGCTCAAATTAATTACACAACAACTGAAAAAGAGACATCGACAAAAGTATATGTTTTTGATAAATTTAGACCATATTTAATTGGAGCTAAATGCATTATGCATACCGATCATTCGACAATTAAATATCTTATGTTAAAGAAGGATGAAAAAATAAAATTAATTAGATGGTCCTATTTTTGTAAGAATTTGATTTTTAGATAGTGGATAGGAAATGTGCTCATAATCAAATCGTTGATCATTTATCAAGACTTGAACATGTAAAGAACAATGAGGATGATATAAATGAAAATTTTCCCAATGAACAACTTTATGCTATTGTTGAGTGATGTTTATCGTGGTATGCAAACATAGTTAACTACTTAATTAGTAATATTCTTCCATACAAACTATCAAGCCACTAGAAAAAGAAATTTATCAACATTTTACTTTTGGGATGACCCTTATTTATATAAAAGATGTCGAGATTTAGTCATTCAAAGATGTGTCCCAATTAATGAAACCCTAGAAATTATACAAAATTGTCATAAATCTGAATTTGGGGGACACTTTGGAATAGATAAGACTGCATTTAAAATTTTACAATCTGGATTTTATTGGCCTACATTGTTTTAGGATTTTACTAATTATGTGAAAGTTTGTGATTAATGTCAAAGAGTAGGCAATATTTCTAAAAGAGATGAAATGCACCTAAATTATACTTTAGAAGTTGAAATTTTTTATGTGTGGGGTTTAAATTTTATAGGGCCATTCGTACCATCTTCAGGAAAGATTTATATCTCATTAGTTTTGGATTGTGTGCTTAAATATATTGAAGCATTAGCCTTGTTACAATGAGATGCTCTGAGTGTTACAAATTTTTAAAAAAATATTTTTACTAGATTTAGAATGCCAAGAGTGATCACTACTAATGGGGGAAGTCACTTTAAGACTTTTAGAATTGACACATTGCTTAGAAAATATAGAACTAAACTCAGGATATTCACAGCTTATCACCCTCAGATCGTGGATTAGCAAAAAGCATCAAACTGTGAAATTAAAAGAATTTTGGAGAAAATTGTAAATCCTAATAGAACTGATTGGTTTGATAGACTTGATTCAACATTTAGGCTTATAGGACTGCTTATAAAACTCCTATAGGAATGTCTCCATATAGACTCATATTTGAAAAAGCTTGTCATTTATCTATTGAGTTAGAAAATAAAGCTTACTGGGCAATAAATGAATTTAAATATAATTTAAAGGATGCTAGAGAAAAATGATTGTAGCAATTAAATGAGCTCGAGGAAATTATGAATGAATCTTATGAAATGCTAGAATTTGTAAAGAAAATATAAAAATTTTGCACGGTCGAAAGATTTTAAGAAAGAATTTTGAGTCTGGACAAGTAGTTTTATTATACAGTACTCGATTGAAATTATTTCCTGGAAAACTTAAGTCCAGGTGGATCGGGCCATTTATTATAACAAAAGTTTGTCCTTATGGGGTTGTGGATATTAAAGATCCAAAAATTGAATGTATAACCAAAGTAAATGGACATTGGTTGAAACCTTACATTAGAGAAAACAAGCCCCATTACAAAGAAACTTTGATGCTTGGTCAATATGAGTAAAACATTTGGATATGTTGGACTGACAACATTAAACCAAATGTTTTGTGGGAGGCAACCCATAATCTATTTGTGTGATTTGATTTATGTTTATTATTGATGTAGTATCGTGACCATCCTTTGCTTTAGTAAGATTTTTAAACACTTTTTAAGGTATTAAACATGATTGGAATTTGAAGAAATTCGATGATAGGTGAATCAGTGTTCACTAGGATACTGACGCATAGGCACCAGAATTGGCACCTAGGTGCCAGAGTTCTGTAAAGCTGGCGCCTAGGCGCTATAGTTTTTGGACGTGAGAAAAACTGCCCCCAAATACTTTTCTCCATTTTTTTTAAATTGCCTTACCTTCTCAATCTTCAAACCTTCAAAACTTAAACTAGAGAGAATAAATATAGATGGAATTTGAGATCTTTCTTCCATTCATTTGCTTCCATAGAGAGTAGAAATAATGCCCAAACCTATTTTGTTGGGTTCATAATGCTGAGTTTGGAAAGTATGATGAGAAAATTGGGGAAGATTGAAGAGGAGTTATTAAATCTGCACAACAAGTTGCATGAAATTTATCATCAGTATGAGCATCTGGAGTGGCAGATGAAACTCCATATCAATCACATGGTATGCTATAGGATTACTAGGTAACTATGTATTGTAATAACAATTGTATTGAAAAAAAAAACTATGAAATTTCCTCATGCTCCTCTCTTCCACACATTTGATCGCAACTATTGACATGTGAAAGGGTGATGAGAATGAAGTCAACAAGGGCTGATCATTGAAAGGATTCTAGTGTTTAAGTTTTTATGTTTGTGTCGACTTTAGTAATGGATGTTTTGTGTTCTACTTTATCTTGTAGTTGATTGTGTTGTTATGTGTTCTTAATTTCTAGTGTTCTAAACTGTTTTAGTGTCAGTTGTATTGTCACTTGATGGATATTAATGAATATATGTGTTGTGAAAAACTTGTGTTAGAATGGTGGATAATGTTTGAAAATTTGGAAGATAGAAGATGTTTGGGAGATCATAAACAAAAGGTGTGATATTAAATTAATGTGAAATTTCGGTTTAATGGCCTTTAGCTTGCTCTGTTACACTTAAAATCCAAGAAAATAAAAAATTCGGGACTGGCGCCAACGCGCCTAACCATCTGCAGAACGCTTAGGTGTCGGTTCAATTGAACTGTCTGAAACTCAAAAATTTTGCATATTAAACCAAACTCACGCCATTACTGATGCCCAAGCTCCATCTTCTTCCTTATTTTCATGAAAATCTACCCTAGGGTACTTGTCAGAGCTTTGATTTTCAAGTTTCTTTGCTTGAAAATACCAGATTTCATCTTCCCAAGGTTTAGTCTAAATTTTGGCATAGTTATTTTGCGATTTCACCATGAATTTTTCATACATTGTGTGGAGACCAAAATTTGCAAATAATATTTGATTAGGTGGTGGAAAATCCATGAATGTAAGCCTTGTTTTCTTGAAAAATCTTATAGGAAGCCTTTTATCTTAATTTCAATTTTTTTTTTGAATTTTTTTTTTAAATTTAATTTTAGATGGCTTCTAAGATGAAGCGGGGGAAGGGAAAGGAAACTTTCAGCAATGTCATTTGCATCATTGAGAAATTTATTTATAGAGCAAAGCTTCTGCAGGCCCGATGGAGCTATTGAAAATGTTATTATGGCTCGAAAAATGGAAAGCTTCTGTTATTTTACTGTTATTGCCGTCATGGCTGCTGTACAAGAGTTTTATACAAACATACTTGAAGCAGTGATGACGAGGTCTTTGTTCGGAGAAGAGGAGTGGAGTCCACTGCTGAGAGAATCAAAATGGCATATTGTCTGCTACCTGCTACTGACTAATTTTATTCAGAGTACACTCCATCTGAAGCAGAATTAGATTAGATCATTGCTTATCTGACTAATGAACGTGGAGCCTAGAAGATTCGAAATGATCATAAGTAAAACTTTTCTTCTTCCAAGCTCAATGCCACCTCAAAGGCTTGACATTATTTTATTTTTTCTCACCTCCTTCCTTTAAATCATTTAAGTGAGGTAACAAGTAAGATCCATATTAAATTACTACATTCAAGAGATAAAACCTATAGATGTTGGCTCTCTTATTTATGAGACCATTAGTTCTTCAACTAGAGTTAGTACTACTTTAGGCCTTGGATTTCCATCTTTGATATTTATTTTTTGTAAATACTTTGAAGTAAACTTTGAACATTGGGAGGAGCAATTGAATCCACTGAAACCCATTAGGAAGATCAATGTAGACGTGTACGGACAACCTAGAGATATAGTTCATGATGCACCTTCTACTACTACTTCTAGGCCTTCTACTTCTGCTACTATTGAGCCTCTATCTGGATTCTGGGATGTGTTAAGTGAGAGATATTCAGAACACCATAATGATATGTTTTTGATGTAGTGTCATACGGAAGATATGAAAAATAAATTTGATCACATGACAGATTATGTTCGAAGAAAAAGTGATTATGATGCAGATTATGATGAGGCATTA
Organism: Phalaenopsis hybrid cultivar; assembly: GCA_002079205.1. Taxonomy (NCBI): domain Eukaryota; kingdom Viridiplantae; phylum Streptophyta; class Magnoliopsida; order Asparagales; family Orchidaceae; genus Phalaenopsis; species Phalaenopsis hybrid cultivar. Next base: position 37,217 of record JXCR01143632.1, read on the forward strand.
ATGAAATTCATGAAGGGAGATTAGTCAGTTAAGTTTCCTACTTGCTCTCAATTTACTCCTTATGCAGGTCAGAAATCTATGGATGAAGGTATATCATTTGATTTAGATGATGATGATGATGTTGAAGGAGATGACTAGGCTTTCTTACTTTTCTGTTGAAGATCTATTTATTATTTCCTATATTTGAACTTTTGATGACGATGATGTTGAAGGAGATGACTAGGCTTGGTTTAATTTTTTTTTTTATCACTGTTACTTTTTGCTACTCTTTTAATTAGTATTGAATAGGTGTTAGAGTAGAGTTTTATATTTGCAAGCTTTTCATGATATACCTATTTTAATTTAAATTATCTACTAGTTAACACCCATTTTTATTAATTGTACATGTACTATTATCCTACTTAGAAATTTTTAGTTTTCTATTTCTTCATGTTTATTATAAATTGAATTATTTTAAACTAATTTAAAATTTAAGTTTGGGGGAAGGAAGAAAATTTTTAAAAAACTTAACCTTATTTGTCCTAAGTAAAATATATTTTTAAAAATTAATTTAACATAATTTGTGGTATGTTGAGATAGCTTGAGATAACAATATTTTTGATTTTATGAAAAATATATTAAACTTAAGTAAGAGTTTTTAATAATAAAGATTAATTCTGGATTTGAGATATTTAGTAGAAAAGTATAAGGTTTTTCTTTTACTATTTAAAATAAAGAAAATTGTATTTTTGGAAATGTTAAATATCTTGTATTTTTATTTTAAAAAGATAGAATTGAGACTTTATGAAAAATCTTTTTCAAGTATAATAAACATTTGTCAAGTAAGGAAATGTGGGAGGTTCTTAACTTTAAGAAGAGGACGGTGGAGTTCAAAATGTTTAAAGGCTATCCAAAGATAATAATCCTTAAATGACATGAAAAGAGAAAGAAAGGATTGAAAATGATCCTGAAAGAAAAAAAAAAGATAGATAAAAAGAAAAGAAAAGCAAAAAAAAAAAAAAAGGAAAATATGTGAGGAGAAGCTTGAGGAGAAGCATAATAAAAAAGTGGCTTCATTTAAATCATCTTAAGGAAAGGAACTTAATTACATTTATATGCTTATTTATAAAGTACTAGCATCATTAATAGTAAAGTTCTCATGAAATTCTTTTGCTTGTATTTCTTCTAAGCATCTTTAATATGAAAAACTATAATTATTCTTGAAATAAATAGGAAATCAAAATTTTTAGACTTGACTACTAAATAGTTTTACATTCTAGTTTTAACTTATGTTATTAAAAATCTTTCTAAAGTTTCACAATTGCATTTATAAAACAAAAATTATAGAAATATTAAACTGAAACACACTTCCATAAGTTATATTTTTTATATATGTTAATAAAGGTTACTTGAGGACAAGTAACGTTTAAATTTGGGGGAATTGATCCACCTTAAAATTACCTATTTTTCTGCAGATTTTATACTCATTTTTTTAGGATATTATGCTTTAAAAAAATGTATTTTTATGTTTTTGGCTGCAAGTGCAAGAAAAGCATTTAAGAGTAAAAAAGAGCAAAAATACATAAAAAAGGAGCAAAATGGGCTAAACTAAAGAAAATTACTAAAACAGCTAAACTGGCGCCTAGGCGCCAGATGCAGAACTTGGGTAGTGCCTAGGCTAGATGGTTTGGCTCCTAGGCGACACAGTTTGGAACCTAGGCGCCATAGTTATTTTCCAGAATATTCATTGAATGAGGCCAAATTTTGAAGAGATATCTGAAGAAACCCTTGATCATTTCAAAGCTCTATAAATAGGGATTAATTCCAAGAGGCTAGGGGATTGGATATATAGAGTCACATAGTGTGTGAGTAGTTTTCTTTGCGAGTCTTTGTGATTTCTAGAGTTTGTGAGCCCTATAAGAGTCATTGGAGTAAGACAAGTCAGAGAAATTCAAAGGAGTGCTTGGGGAATCATTCAAGATAAGTAGTTGTATCTTTGTCTTTAAATCTTGTTCTTTTGATTTGAATTTTATAAATATGTTTTGTTTCATTATCCCCATGCATTTTGAGTAATTTTTCCTCTTTCTCCTTGCAATATGAAGTAATCAGGTATGTGATTTTGATTTTATTTAGAACTTCTTTTATTCCTAAAAATTGTGATGATATTTTTTCTAAATTTTCATTTACTTTACAAATTGACCATTTGTATCGTTAAAATTTATTGAAGAAAATTATAGACCTGAAAGGGCTAAGATTTCATAAATTGTAAGTATCACATTTCACCATGGAAAGAGCAGTGACATGTCGGCCGCCATACAGCTGGGTGCGGTTTAATTTAGTCTAATATAGTATTTAGAAATTAGGTATTTTAATTTGAAGAAAATGGGGTCAAAATGATCCCATTGATTCCTACAGTTTGAATAATCAAGCTAACCACGAGTAACATACCACCCCGAAAGGTAATACACTACTTGATAACAAACCTAATTAAATAAACTATAGAAATAAATGACTTCCATTTGATCTGCAAGTTTGCATGACGACCGACAGATTCCCTTATTCGATATGGGAGTTAAATAGGGTTTATTTTATGTTTGGGTTCTTTTAAGTTCTCTTTAAGGGCAAGCCCCTATAGTTAATCGCATCTTAAGCGAATGGATCACTTAAGAAAATTCTCGATAAAAATAAGGAATCTTTTGTTTTGATGAATTCAAAAGGAAGGGTTTTTCATTCAACATGATTGTGAAATTTTTAATAGGGATTAATTCAAAGGTGAAAGACTTTATTTTAAGAGTCAAATGAAGAAAAGTAGGGGAGATTAAAGATCCAGAGTAGGTTCTTGGTAATCCCCAAAACAATCCTAATGTTTGGCTCAATATAAGATGATATTAATTTAAGTTAACTTTTACTAGTTTCATTAATTAGGGCTTAGATTTGTGTAATGATGATTTACGCAAAAAGCCTAGAAAGATAAGAGGTTTTATGTTGAGTGACTACCTCATAATCCTAAACCAAGTTAGGACATGCTACATGTTGGGACTATGCAAGAACCTAATAAAAAAGAAAGGTTTTAAAGACAGCCTCAGAATCCTAAAGATTTTTGTTTAAACTAAAGAAAAATCTTGAACGAGCTGCCTACAAAACGTACTCTAAGTTCATTACTGAAATGTCATTAGATATTCAAGTCTTCATGTCCTTCAGTCTTATTATTAAAAGTTTTATTTATTTTGATAATTTTATAGTGAATTAATTAAAGGGTAGTGGAGGTACAATTCAAACTTAGGCTAAAGGTAAGTTCACTTAAGCTAAGTAATTCCATAGTGTTATGATTTCTAGGTTCTCCCTGATCTAAAAAACTTTTATTTCTTCATTATTTATCCTTAAAACATGCATTCTATGTTTGATAAAAACAATAAAAGAACATGCATTGAGATACATAAAGAAATAAATAAAGTAAAGATATAATGTTTTATCAAATTCTTATTAAATTTTAATTATTTAATTAGTGGTAACCCAGTCAAGATGGTTGCCCACAAGGACCAAAAGATTCTTGTCAACATCCACAGAATGCACCGTCCACGAAATCTTTGTAAACTAGAACAAAAAGGGGTTTAAGTTGCGTTATGTGATCTTTATGATTAAAATTTAATTAATTCTTGAATTACTTTATCGATTTTAGGATTGAAATATTTTAGGTTGTTTACATCTTGTTGTCAGATTTTAAGTGTTTTATTTGTGTTGTTTTTGTTCACTTGTTATTATTTATGTAAGGTTGACAACTTTGAAGTTGACTTAACCTCAAAGTCATGCTTTAAAGCCTTGTCACATTTGATTTAGTTTAATTTTAAGTTTTAATATGTTTTCTGTAAATTTTAGTCATCCCAATGTGTTTTATTTAATTTCTTAATTAATGTTCAAGTTGAGGGGTTTAGATTTAACTTAGGTTCAAAATTACACCTAAAAAAAGGATTCTTATGTTCAACCTATGGGTTAGGTTTTGACTTAAGGCTTAGGGTAAGTTTAGCTTAAGGCCAAGCTATGATTTAGGTTTGTTTTACCTTAAGTTTAGAGTTAACTAGCCTAAGGTTTAGGTTAACTAATCCTATTAGTTTAGGGTTAACTAACCTAAGGTTTATATAAATTAAACTTATTGGTTTGGAGTTAACTAACCTAAGGTTTAGATTAACTAATCCTATTAGTTTGAGGATAACTAACCTAAGTTTTAGGTTAATTAATCCTATTGGTTTAGATTTAACTAACCTAAGGTTCAGGTTAACTAATCCTATTGGTTTAGGGTTAACTAACCTAAGGTTTAGGTTACCTAATCCTAGTGGTTTACACCTATTGGTTTAGGGTTAACTAACATAAGGTTTAGGTTACCTATCCTATTGATTTAGTTTTAACTAACCTAGGGTTTATGCTTAGTTAATTTTAAGAATTAGGGTTAACTAACCTAGGGTTTAGGTTAACTAATCATATTGGTTTAGGTTAACTAACCTATGGTTTAAGCTTAGATAATCCTATGGATTAGGGTTAACTAACCTAGGGTTTAGGTTAATTAATCCTTTTTATTTAGGGTTAACTAACCTAAGGTTTAGGTTAACTAATCCTACTGGTTTAAGGTTAAGTAACATAGGGTTTAAGCTTAGCTAATCCTGTGGATTATGTTTAACTAACCTAAGGCTTAGGCTTAGCTAATCCCATGGATTAAAGTTAACTAACCTAAGGTTTAGGCTAGCTAATTTCTATTGGTTTAGGGTTAACTAACCTAAGGCTTAGGTTAACTAATCTTATTAGTTTAAGGTTAACTAACCTAAGGTTTAGGTTAACTAATCCTATTTGTTTAGGGTTAACTAACCTAAAATTCAGGTTAACTAATCCTATTGATTTAGGTTTAACTAACCAAGGGTTTAGGCTTAGTTAATCTTATGGATTAGAATTAACAAATGTAGGGTCTAGGTTAATTAATCATATTGGTTTAGGGTTAACTAACCTAAGGTTTATGTTAACTAATTCTATTGGTGTAGGGTTAATTAACATAGGGTTTATGCTTAGCTAATCCTATGGATTAGGGTTAACTAACCTAGGGTTTAAGTTAACTAATCCTATTGGTTTAGAGTTAACTAACCTGAGGTTTAGGTTAACTAATCCTATTGTTTTAGGGTTAACTAACCTAGGTTTTAGGCTTAGTTAATCCTATGGATTAGGGTTAACTAACCTAGGGCTTAGGCTTAGCCAATCCTATGGATTAGGGTTAACTAACCTAAGGTTTAGGCTAGCTAATTCCTATTGGCTTAAGGTTAACTAACCTAAGGCATAGGTTAACTAATTCTATTGGTTTAAGTTTAATAACATAAGGTTTAGGTTAACTAACCTTAGGTTTAGGTTAATTAGTCTTATTGGTTTAGGGTTAACTAAACAAAGGTTTAGGTTAACAAATCCTATTGGTTTAGGGTTAACTAACCTAAGGTTTAGGCTTACTTACGTTAGGTTTAGTGGCTAAGTAATCCAATCTCGAAGTTGGCTAACCAAAAATTGGGTTTAAATTGGGTTAACCCAAAAGGAAAGAATTCAGATCAGTCTCACTAATGTTAGGAGACCGACATGAATCCTAAATAGGCTAGACTAGATTTAACTTGAGCTCAAGTTAGGCTAACCTAACCTAACTCAAACCTACTCAACTAATTAGTGAATTATGATTATTAAGATAATTTTAAACATGGTTTTAAGATGTCTAATCTCTGTTTATAATCAAAGAACAAAATTAGGGGGAATTTGGTAATTCTATATTTTGTTATTTTTCTTAATTATTTAAAATGACCCATTTCATTAAAAATAAGAATTCTCCCGAGAAAGAAATCAAACAACTTGGAAAAATCAGACAAGATTGCTTTCAAGCCATTTAATATCTCTGCCAAATTTTATTTTTCCTATTTATATTTTAATTTTTATGATTTAAATACTCCAAAAATTTAAAAAATTAATTTAATAATATTTAATTGATGAAAATTTGTGATTTCAATTTTAAAAAATTCTTCTCACTTTCGTGAGTTCATAGTATCTTTTGGTTTATTTGTTTGAGTTTTGTACAAAAATTTATGTAATTTTGAAGCTAAATCAAATTTTCTTGAATTAAAAAAAAGAAATAAAAAAATGCTACAGTTTGTCTCCTCACGCCCGCGACGCATGTAGAAAGGTTTCAACCGCTGGAACTTCCGGGAGTCAGTTCTCCACTGATTCTCAACCAAATTTTGCGTTCTTGGGCTTGCTTTGTCCAGTTCAAAGATTAGATCACATCCATATGAATACTTGGGTTATTTATGATCTATTTTTTTTATCTGGAAAGAAGGATAATTTATAATCATCGTTTCAATTTAAGGGATATACATGAGCCAAGGAGGTTTGTTCTCAATTAGGCTTGAATAAGTAGGCTTCCTTGAGATTATCTAAGTCCATGTGGCATAGATTTGAGGAGGCTTCCTTGAGATTATCTAAGTGATTCTTGCATTGGGTTGGAAGTTAGCCGGAGTTAGCTCAGCTTCGCTTGGAGGAGGTGTTAACGACCGAGAGGAATATGAAAAATGGTTGACTTAGTCTCATAAGGACCTAAGGAGCCTGATATAACAATTTGGGTGAGTTTTGAACGGGTTTTCTATGTAAAATTGGAAGGTGGCCGTGAGCTTCAAAAGGGTTTTCTGGCGGCGGCGGTGGGGGTGGTTGTGTTCCTCGAGGTCAATGAGCACAAATTTGCTCAAAGGTATATGTGGGTTTGGTGGCTCTATGGAAAGTTACTCTCTCCTTCTTCTTTTCTTTTCATTTTGGCCATCTTTTATGACCATGGGGGGAGATAATCCATGCGTGGATTTAATAGGGGGGGGGGAGTTAAGCCCATGCTTGACAGGATGGAAGATAAGTCATGTGTGGATTTAATAAGGTTATATATATTAATTATTCTTGGATGTGATTGCTTAATGTGTGAGTTGTGAATGCTGCATGCATGAGTTATTTTAATAGGATAGATTTTTTTTATTTATATTATTTTATATAATAATAACAGTGATAATAATATTATTATTATTATAGTTATGAATAGCATATCTTCTCGTCTGAACATGCCCTTGTGGTGAAATGGACATCCCTCTTAGGAAAAATCAATATTCTTGACGCGATCACAAAGTCCGTTTCATCATCTGGGGTAATCTCAGACCATTTTATCGGCAATCAAGCACAAAAACCGTCAAATTTAATTTTCATCAAAGTTTTGGTTTGTGATTAATCATTTTGGAAATCGGTCACGGATCAATTAAATGGATTTGGATTCAATTGAAATTGGATCTAGATATGTTGAATTTGATGTGAATTTGAAATTTGGGTATTTGATTAATCATGAAGCTCAATTTGGGGATTTTTAGACTTTGGATTAAATCAACGCAACTCACCTGGACTTAGACTTAGAGTTTAGAATTGGGTTTGAAATTGGTTTCAATTGGATTAGGACAAGGTGAATTTGAGTTTACAATTGAAATTGAGAAAATTTGAGATCAATTGGGGGGAAAATTGAGGTGACTTAGAGAATTTAAGCAATTAGGGGCAAATTAGGATTTTGGTTAAAATGACTCAATTTGGTCAAATTAGCCCTAATGGATGGTCAAGAATTGGTTTTAGGGGTGTTTGAAATGATTTTCGAGGTTTTGGGAAATTTTGGGCCACCAATGATATTTTTGTAATTTCAAAAAAATTTGGTCAAAGTGATCTAAAGGTTGATCTAAGGACTCGAGGTGGTTTAAGAAGAAATTTAGAGTCAAACGTAAATGTCTAGGGTCATTTTCAATCAATGTGGGTTTTATGATCCCCAAAGCATTTTTTAATTATTTGTTATTTTGGTGTTGAGGTGCTAAAAAGTTGTCCGGAAGTATGACAATATTACTGTCAAAATTCTCAGGAATACATAATGAATGATTTGGTTTGAAAATTTTAATATTTTGGGGATCGAGAGATATTTTGGTAATTTTTGGGAAAATTGGGTATTTTTTGTGATTTTTTGGTTTTAAATAGTACAAATGATAATATCAAATGGTTTGAAGTGGACTTTGTGATTCAATGGAAGTTTTAGAGAATTTTAAAAAATTAGAATATTTAAGTTTGATATTTTAGGGGAAACTGTGTTGAAATAATTTTGGTCAGCCCCATGGGTGTAATGATTGCAACATTGTGATATGAAAATGAAATGTTTATGATGATCATGGGGATTATGAACGATGATGCAATGTATTGAAGTCCAAAAAGGTATAGAACAGTGTAAGGCTTTCCTATGGTCTAAAGGTTCTATAAGATTTTTCATCAGGGTTCCCTTGTGTAATCTCTAATCTTTGTATTAATTAAAGATTATTAATCACATATAGAACCAACATAGAGAACAAATACTTGGTTGAAATGTCTAAGGATAAGGTGGGTACAATTTCTAAGATGCTAAGATAGTCATTAAAAAAGTAGTAAGACTAGACAGTGGGAAATCTAGGAGTGAGAGACTAGAACATACCTATCACTACTATACATGCCACACCAACTTTAAATTAGTCAATGTTCTTTACATAATCAAAAGAAGTAAAGAATAGGTATGCACCTATTTGTCACAATACCACATTTAAACTTCTAAACATTTGTTATTGGAAAGGATAAAGTCTCTTTTATATATTTTATAAAATCATTAAATTTAGATTTACTTGCATTTTGTAGAAATTAATAAACAAAAATTTCATCTTTAGATATTTGCTGCAGTCTTAAGTAAAGTTCTCTTAAAGTTAAAATTCCTGAATTTCATTTCATTTCTTTTCATTTACGTTTCCCTGTGGGATCGACACTGGGGTTTTTATAGAAAATCCTATTTTACTTGAAATGATACGTATACTTCTATAGTACCTCTAGTGAGAAAACTATTTCTTTAAATTTTATCATTTTACATTTGTTCTCTCTAGTCGCTAAATAGAATTTGGGTCAAGTTTTTGGTATATTAAGGATTATAAATTTCTGCGTAATTGCGGGTCTACTTACCTCTCTGTTTAAGGATGCTTAAATAGAAGGTTCTAAAATCAAGAGAGTAGTTGATTATACCCGCTCAAGAAAGAAATGAGAAAGTTACATCAATGAAAAAACACTAGTCTGACCCACAAGGGACGTGGACAAACTATCGATGTATGAAGACAAAATCACCTGATCAAAAATGAAGAGAGGAACTAGTCACTAGTGGAGTCGCCAGAATCATGTCGGTCACAAAATTAGGATTTCTGTCGGTTGCTTTTAAAAATGATTATATATATATATATATATATATATATATAATTTATTATTTTTGAAAAATAGCTTTTTAGTTTTTTTTGTTGAAAAAATGTGACCAAGGTGATCTCATATATTTAACAATTTAAGTAATTGAGAGCAACATGACAAATGATTCACCATCCCTAAAGATAGGCATACTACTTGGCGGTGGGCTAGATTACATAAAGCAAATAATTTATGAAAATTTTTTTGTATGATCGAAAAGTTTCCTTACCTAGTATAGATTTTAGATAGGTGTTATTTTACTTATGTTTCAAGTTCCCTAAGAAGTAAGCCCCTATAGTTAATTAAATCTCAAATGATTGAAGTCACTTAAGAAAAATCTCGATTAAGATCAATGGTTTCATCTTAAACAATTTAACATTCAGATTTTCAAGAATGGACATGGAAAGTCAAGTAAGAAAGGGCCATATAGGAGTTGTTATTTTAGGAGTCCAAAAAAGGGAAGAGTAGGGGACTTCCCAAATAATCTTATTGTTTGGCTGCATATTTAGAGATGATGTTAATTAAATGTTCACTCCTACGGATTTTATTTATTTAGGTAATGATACACCTAAAATATAGTCTTTATGTGCAAATTTTTATACCTATTTTTGAGATATTGCACTTTAATGGAAGGTATTTGTGTGTTTTTCTTTCAGATACAATCAAATCGATGAAAAAATGGTGAAAGGTTGAAAAAGGATCAAATCTGGAGCAAAAATGAAGAAGGTGTGCAATTAAACTGAGGCATCTAAGAGCCTAGAACTGGAGCTTACACACTAGTGAAATAGAGAAGGCCGCGCCTAAGTGCCCAGTACCTCGCGCTTAAGCGCCATAAATAGTTACTTAATGATTCAATGAATTTGGAAATTTTTTTGAAGAAGTGTTTGAAGCAACTTATAATGTCAGAAATGATTAATCGACATGAAATTACATTCAATTGACTTTTGAAAGGAGGCAACTCTTTGAAGATTCATTGAATGTGGACACATTTTGAAGAGACACCAAGACACCTTTTAGAAAATTATAAGAGAAGACTTGGATTGAAGAGAAGAGGATCCATCATCCATCATCCATCATCCATCATCCATCATAAATCTTCCATCATCTTTGCCAACCCCGTTTCAGTCACCCACACAGCGCCGCCGTGGCCCATAGCCGCCACCAATTTTATTTTTATTTGAAAATGTAGTTTGCATTGTAACTGAAGGAAGAGATTCAAAGGAACTTCAAGACTTTGGTGGAGAGTATTTGAGATAAGTTTTTATCTTTTTGACTACAATTGGTTTTAATTTAGACTTCTTGTTTATTTGCATGATTTCTAATTTCAAACATAAGTGTGGTTGTGTTTTCTCTAAGAATTCTGAGTAGTTCTCTTTATCTTTTACCTTAAAATGATAAGTGGTTAAGTATTGGATGGAAGTTGTGCGAAGTATTAGTCTTTAAAGTTGGAAGAAGATGTGATGATTTTAAACCTTGTGCTTCATTTACTTCTTGAATTGACCAATTAAGATGTTAATACCTATTGTGAGAACATGTAAGATCCGAGATGGTATTGTCTCAATCAACAAACGGAAAGAATCACATGAGGTTGTATGAAAAATAAGGAAATAAATTATAAAGGGTGTAGAATTATAGGACATTTGAGTGACAGGATAAATCTCCCAGTTTGATTTATAGTTTTAGGTTTTGATACGAGATGTTAGCTCCCAGGTGGAGAGAGAAGAGGGAACTCTAGAGTGAGAGCTAATATCTTCCATACCTAACCCGTCTTAAGACTGTTCAAACATTAAATTAGCCAATGTTCTTTATAGCATCTCTAGTAAGGGTAAAGAATATTATTGCTTCTATTTGGTACAACACAGTTAAGAATATAATCACATACATCATATTGACAAATAGAAGATATGATCAAGTTTTTGGCGCCGTTGTCCGGGACAAAATGAAAAATTTTTGGAGAAATTTTTAGAAAGCATATTTCTATTTTTATAAAGTCTTATTTAAATGTTTAGATTTATTATAGGAATAATGTAGTGTTGTTTTTATATAAAGTTCTTATTTCTGTGATTTTATTTTATGTGTTTCATAGTAATGTATGCATAGTTAAGGTTCTTTAAGACTAGTGTCCTACGATTTTGAATTAGAAAGAGCTATTAGAAAAAATTTTTAAAAAAATACTGAAAAAATCAAATATTTTAAAAAAAGATAAATTAAAATATTTAAAATACTAAAACTAATCAAGAGTTTAGACCTTTAATAGATTATGCAAACCCTATGGTGGATGAACTTCATTAAAGTATACAAAGACCGACCGTAGTAGCTAATTCATTTGAACATAAACCCGTTATTATCCAAAATATATCAAATAATCAGTTTGGGGGAGCACCAGCTGAAGATCCAAATTTACATCTTACCAATTTTCTAGAATTGTGTGCTACATTTAAATATGATGGTTTATCAGATTATGCTATAAGACATAGACTTTTTTCTTTCTCACTGAGTGAAAAGCTAAGATATGGTTACATTCTTTAGCACCTGGATCTATTAGAACTTGGGGTGATTTAGCATAAAAATTCCTTGCTAAATATTTTTCACCATAAGAAACTGTGAGGTTTAGAAATGATATTACATATTTTTGTCAATTTGAAGGGGAATCTATTTATGAAGCATGGGAACAATTTAAAGAACTATTTAGAAAGTTTCCACACCATGTTATACCAGATTGGTTAATAATTCAAACCTTTTAAAACGAATTAGTTGGATCTCTTAGATCTATTATCGTTGTCGCTGTTGTTGGTTCATTGATGTCAAAATCATATCATGATGCTTATGCTTTAACTGAAGAGATGGCTACTAATAATTTTTAATGGCCTTCTCAGAGGGTAAATCCTAAGAAAGTAGCTGATATTCATGAATCTGATGCTTTTGCAATGTTAGCAAATCAAGTTGCTCCAATTTCAAGGAAATTAAACCAATTTGGAAATAATTTTTCTAAACCAATTGCGATGATTGAAGAAAATTCATTAGGCCAAATGGTAGATTCTCAACCAACATTAAAAACTTTGAATTTCATAAATAACAAGCAAAATAACTCATATTCAAACTATTATAACCCATGTTTGAAGAGCCATCCTAACTTTAACTAGAATAATACTTCGGGTGGTAATAGTCTGCAATGGGGGAACATCCAAGTTAAACCCACTGGGAAACCAGAATAACCAAGGGAATAGTAATTATATACTTACTTATTCTCTAGGTTTTAACAATAGTCCATAATTCAAGGAGAAAAAAGTTATCTATAGAAGAAGTTTTGTTACAAATGGGAAATCAGTTATAAAGTCAAGGGGCTACAATTAAAAATATTGAGAATCAATTGGGACAAATAACAAATTTTTAAATAATAAATCTCAAGGAACACTTTCTAGTAATAGGAAAAAAAATCCAAAAGGCCAGAATAAAGAGCAAGTAAAAGTCGTTCAACTTAAAAGCGAAAGAGAGTTGGAAGGTAGAGTTCAAAAAGACATTAAAGAAGAGAGAAAAAAAGTTGAAGAGCCTAAAGAGGATGCCCCGAAAGGTTTAGATAGGTATATTTCTCCACTTAAAATTAACTTAGAAAAACCACCACCTCCATTTCATTAGAGACTTCGTCAACAAAAGTTGGATAAACAAATTTCAAAATTTCTAGAACCTTTAAGAAGCTTACAATTAATATTCTATTTACTGAAGCCTTAGAACAAATTTTAAGCTATGTGAAATTTATTAAGGATATTCTTAATAGGAAAAGGAAGTTTGAAGATAACGAGGCTGTTGTATTTAGTGGGGAGTGCAGTGCTATAATTTGGAATAAGCTTATTGAAAAGCTGAAAGATCTTGGTAGCTTCACAATTCCATGTGCAATAAGAGAGATTTATGTGCAAGCATTAACCTTATGTCATTATCAATATTTAAGAGATTGGGATTAGGATAAATATCCCCTACTACTGTAACACTACAGTTAGTAGATAGTTTAATAACATATCCTAAAAGTATTATAGAAGATGTCTTAGTAAAAGTGGATCAGTTTATCTTTCTTATTGATCTCATTGTGCTAGATATGGAGGAAGATAAGGGTATACCTATCATTTTGGGGAGACCTTTCCTAGTTGCAGGAAGAGTAAGGATAGATGTGCAGAAAAGGGAATTAACTATGTCATTAATGATCAGATAGTTACATTTAATATTTCCAAATCAATGAAAAACCCTTCAAAAGGTAAAGATGATTAATGTTACAGAATGGGTGTGATAAGATATCTGAGTTAATGTCACTTTAAAACAACTTATGAGGAGAAATCTGAATAGAAAGTGTTCGAACACGAGCAAGAAAATGAATTAGATCAATTTTAAGATTTTTATAAGGAAGATTCAAATTATGTTCGAGAAATTTTTGAATTTTTGGAAATGATAGAAAAAGATAAATCTTTTTGTCCATCGATTGAAAAACCTCCTGAACTAGAGTTGAAGTTATATCCTGAACATTTAAGGTATGCCTTATTAGGTGATTCCTCAACATTACCTGTTATAATTTTCTTAAAATTAACTATAGAAGAAGAAATAAGTTTAATGAAAACTTTGAAGAATTATAAGAAAGCCTTTGGATGGACAATTACCGATATGAAATGAAGTAGTACTTTCATTTATATGCATAGAATTCATATAGAAGAGAAATGGGTTGATCCTTAAAGGAGATTTAATCCTGTTATGAATGAAAGTTGCTAAGAAAGAAATTATAAAGTGGTTAGATGATGGAATTATCTACCCTACTTCAGATAGTGCATGGGTTAGTCTGATTCACTGCCTTCCTAAGAAAAGAGGAGTGACTGTGACTATGAATGAACATAATGAGTTAATACCAACAAGAGAAGTCACAGAGTGGTGAATGTGCATTGATTATAAAAAAATTAAATCTCGCCACTAGGAAAGATCATTTTTCAATACCCTTTCTAGATCAAATGTTGGATAGACTAGTTGGGCATAAATACCTTTATTTTCTAGATGGATATACTGGTTATCACTAAATATAAATAGCTCATGAGAATTAAGAGAAAATAACTTTTACCAGTCCTTGTGGTACATTTGCTTTTAGAAGAATGCCCTTTGTTTTATGTAATTCCCCTGCAACATTTCAAAAATGTATGATGGCTATTTTCTGTGATTTAATTGAAAAAGGAAATAAAGTTTTATAGATGGTTTTTAAATGTGTGGAACTTCATTTAATTCATGTTTGGAACATTTATCAAATGTTCTTAAGCACTGTGAAGAAAAAGATTTAGTCCTTAATTGACAAAAATGTTAATTTATGGTAGCAGGAGGAACTATTTTAGGACATCAATTATCAGAACATGGTATGAAAATAGACCCTGCAAAAATTCAAGTGATCACTAATTTACCATACCCAACAAGTGTGAGGGAAATTAGGAGTTTTTTAAGAGATGTTGAATTCTATAGGCAATATATTAAAGACTTCTCAAAAATTGCTAAGCCTCTATGTTATTTAATTGAATAAGGTGTGATTATTAATTTTTATAAGAAGTGCATAAAAGCTTTTAAGCTATTAAAAGAAAAATTAGTCACTGCACCAATTATTGTTTCACCAGATTGGAAAAAACTTTTTGAATTAATGTGTGATGTAAGTGATTATTCTAATGTAAGTGATCTAATTATTTGAAGGTGCGTGTCTTTAGAAGAAACTTATGAAATTACCCAAAAATTTCATAAATATGATTTTGGGAGACATTTTGGTGTTGATAAAACAACATATAAAATTTTACAATATGGATTATATTAGCCTACGATCTTTCGAGATGTTAATGCTTATATCAAAACTTGTGATTGATGTCAACGAGTAGGAAATATTTCTAGGAGAAATGAGATGCCCCTCAATTATGTGTTGAAAGTTGAGATATTTGAAGTTCGAGGATTAGATTTTATGGGACCATTTATACCATCTTTCAGTAATTTATATATATTGATAACAGTAGACTATGTATCCAAATGGATAGAAGTTATTGTTTTACCTCGATGTGATGCTCAAAGTGTTGCAATTTTTTTTAAGAATGAACATATTTTCTTAGATTTGGGATGCCAAGAGTGATCATAACTGAAGGGGGAAGTCTTTTTTTGAATTGCAATGATGGTGAAATTATTAAAGAAATATCATATCAACCATAAAATTACTACTACTTATCATCCTCGGACAAGTAATTTGGCAAAATTATCCAATCATGAAATTAAAAGAATATTACAAAAATCTAAGAATCCAACAAAAATGAATTGGTCAGTCAAACTTAACTATGTGTTGTGGGCTTATAAGACTGCATATAGAACTTCTATAGGAATGTTCCTATACAGGCTAATATTTAGGAAAGTTTGTCATTTTCTAGTTGAACTTGAGCATAAAGCATATTAGTTTATTAAAGAATTTAATTATAATTTAAAGTATACTGGTGAGAAAAAATTATTACAGTTAAATGAGTTTGAAGAGATAAGGAATGAACCTTATGAACGTGTTAAAATGTATAAAGAAAAGATTAAGATGTGACATGATCAAAGGATTCTTACAAAAAATCTTGAGTCAGAGCAACAAGTTTTGTTATATAATACAAGGTTAGGATTATTTCCAGACAAACTTAGGTTCAGGTGGATGGGCCAAATTATTGTGATGAAAGTTTATCCCTATGGAGTTGTAGATATCAAAGATCCTAAAACTTAAAAAATATTCAAAGTGAATGGTCATAGACTGAAACCCTACTTTTAGGGTTCAACTTAAATTGAATGATCTGATGTTGTTGGGTTAACTAGAATAAGCACTGGTTACATCGAGCTGTCTACGTTAAACCAAGCACTTTGTGAGAGGCAACCCATAGTTATTTGTATGTTTTTGTTTTGAATCTTATGTGGTTGTGTTTGATTAAGAAAAATTTTAATAGTATTTTAAATATATAATGATTTAGTAATGATTCTAAGACCTTAATAGATGACTTAGACATGTTAGAATGAGTATTTGGAAATTAAGTTGACCTGCTCTAAATTAAGCACTCGCGCTTAAGTGCCAACATTCGGCGCATAAGCATGGTAGTTTACTAAACACGTTAAATTACATTTCTAGAAGATTTGAACGTGGTTTAGTGAGTTTTTATGAGAACGTGTCTAGTAGTTTTAGGCTAGGTCTATAGCCTATAAATAGAATGGAATGAAGAGAATTCTCAGCCCACTTAAATTTTAACCATAAATTTTAAGTGAAGAGTGATAGATTCTGGAAAGATGTCATCTTGGGAGAGAGATTTAAAGAAAAAGGAGGAAGCGATGAAGAAGAAGTTCATTATTCAAAGTGCACAAAAGTTATACAACGGTTTCCTAACCATTAGTATAGAAGGAATAGCAGAGAAAATCACAAAAAATAGAGGCTTACGTGGCTTCAATTAAAGAAAAGGTGATGGAAGTTAACACACTTGGAGCTTATTGGATGGCAACTTAAGATGCAATTTAGCCACACAAGTTTTTTTGAAGAAACGGAAAAGGGTATGTTTTTGAAAAACAAATGGATTAAAGAAGACTCAACCGGAGTTCTTCACTACCATCCATTTTAAAAGATTTATATTCCAAATGGCCAAGGAGAGACTAATGATAGTCTAGGATTTGTTCCACCGGAAGGAGAGTGCAATTAAGTTCTTTGTTTAGTGTTTGTTTATGTTAGGTGTTTGTTTGTTAGTGTTAAGTTTGTTTTATGTGTTTTTAATGTTAAGTTTGTTTATTTTTTGCGTTCAGAAATTATTTCATCCAAGTCTCTTTGGATAGAGAAATTATGCATTGCAAATGTTTGTAAATATTTGTGAACTAATATAACTATTTATTTGTGTGAAATTTTGTGTTATTTTGTGTTGAACCGAATTAGTTAATGTTGGTGAATCTTTAGTAAGAGGAGAGCTGAAGGGGAAGAAAATAGTTATTAAAGATTTATAAGACCATTTAGAGGCTGTTGACTTAGGCTAGATGTGCATTTTTCTTAAAATTTAAAATATCAAAATTTGTGCAATGGTGCTTAAGAACTAAGACCTTGCACTTAAGCATTGACTAACCCAAGAGGTAGGCACCTAAGCACCAAGTCAGTTGCGCTTAAGCTCTAATTTATTTAAACTGGTTTGTAAACAGTTTCAAGTGAAATTATGAGCTGAAAACCTCCATTTTTACCCCAACTTCATCTCTTACCTTCAATTTTTGCAATTTTTAGAGCTAGGGCTTCTAAAGTGGTTATTTTTTGGTGGTTTCAAGCAAAATTTGTTAGATTTGATCTTTTAGAGGTAAGAGCTTAAGATTTATGTAGAATTTTTTTATTTTCACCATATATTTTGAGAACATTCTGGATTTGACCAAAAAATACTATTCATTGTGAAAATTTCAAAAAAATCTATGGAAATTACATAACATTGATTGTTTAAACTTCAAGGAATTGAGTTTAATGATTTAGAGTTGAATTTGGGATTTATTGTGAATTTTATGTGATTTTAGAAATGGCCCCAAGAATGAAGGGGACTAAAGGGAAAGCTCATTTTGATTTGAAAAAGTTTATTAGTTCAAGAACTCAGGATAGATATAACGACACACTGCAGTCAAGGAAACTGATTCCTAAAAGGTGTTTTAAGAGTATGAGTGGAGCTATAGAAGATTTGATTGTTCACCAAAAATGAGAAAATTTTTGTTGTTTTTTTTGTTGTGGCTGAGAATTTTTTTTTTGGGAGTTCTACGCGAATCTCCCTGAAGCTAAGGATGATAGGGTCATGGTTCAAAGAAAATAAGTGTCTTTCTCCCCTGAGGTAATAAATTTGTTCTACCATCTGCCCCCTAGTAAGTTATGTTTTTATTCAAACTATAGTCTGACTGAGGAGGAGTTGGATGAGATTATGTCATCATTGACCGAGGGAATAGGATTGTGAAAGATCACTACTAAAAGAAGCGTCAACTTCCCCACGTCAAAGTTAGATGCCACATCGACGGCGTGGTAGTACTTTATTTCTAATCATCTGCTACCAACCAACCACCTCAGCGAAGTGACTTGAGATAGAGCTACTTTGAAATATTACATTCAACTGTTCAAGCTCATTGATATTGGAGCTCTGATTTAGGAGAGTATCATCAGTACTGTTGTTGCTACTACTATTGCATGTTTGAGATTTGCATCCTTGATCTTTTCATTTTTTGAGCAGGCAGGTGTTAGATTTGATAGCTGGGAAGAGATACTGCAGCCTCTCAAAACTATTACAAGTGTTAATGTGATGTCTTATTCACATCACTCGATCTTTGGTTGGAGAGGTGGATTTTCTAGCTGTTTAGGTGCATCTACATCTTGTGCCTTTACTTCTCGTGCTTCAACAACACAAGGTCAAACTTTTGGATTTGATTCTTTGTCATATTTTTTTTCAAGGAATGTTAGATAACATTGATTATACTATGGATAAAGTATTAAATTTAGAAAATTTTGAAGATCATATGAATGGATATATGAGGAGAAATTCCACTCATCTTTGGAAAACCTCATGAAAGGTGACCAAAGTGCACTTTTCCCTCCATATCAAAAATATCCACATATGAGCCTTCTGCTTTCTCTCATAGCAATGATAGTGATGTTGATGAAAAGGAGGAAGATTAAAATGAGTACTGTAGTTTACTTTTTATTGTTGTGAACTTTTTGTGGTACAGTTATATTGTATTATTATTTTATTTTGAGTTGTACTTGTTGAGACAACTACTTTTATTTGTGTTTTGTTTTTTTAGATACTGTTGTGATGTATTTATGTTTTTATGAGTAGATATATTTTATTTTTGCGATAGTAATTCCAATAAATGTGTTGTTTAGTGTATTTTGTTAGTTTGTGTTGAACTTAATCCTAAATCTCGGGAATGTTTAGAATGTTACTAACTTTTACTTAAGAACTTCATTTTCAATTTACTACCAAGTATTTTTGTTATGTTGTAGTTGTGAATGTTTGTTAGTGTGTTTGTTTGCTTTTATGTTATCCTCCACAATATAGAAGCCTAATGAATCTATATATGTTAATGTTAAATAAAAATTTGATCATTTAAATTTTTAATCCTGCCTTTAATTTTTCTACTTGTATTTTTAGGATGTAAAAATTCCTATAAGCATGTTATTCTTAGTTTTCATTCCTACCTTTATATATATAATGCTAAAATGTTTTATCCTATTTTAAAATTTAAGTTTGGGGGGGAATGAAAAATTTTCTATGACTTAAAGTTTATTTATTCTCAAATGTACTACAAATAAATTTGATTTTGATTTGAAAAAAAAAAGGATTATGTATATGAAGTTATATTAGGGAAGTAAAACTTTGAATATAGCAATGAGTAAGAGAACTTAGTTGAAACCTATAGTAATGAAGAAAAAACCTAAAGTTAAAAATTTTTAGTGTGGAAATAATAAATGTTATGTAACTATCTTTAGTAGGAGAAATTGTATTTTTGAAAAGTTTAGAAGGGTTCGACTTTTATTTTCAATGCTTAAATTTCTTTTATTAAAAATAATTTTAAAAAATATTATTATGCCTTTAAGTAAAAGATTTATATGAGAGATTTGCTTTAGGAAATGAGGAGTGAAATTCAAAATTATTAAAGGCCTATCTAGCTATAGTAATCGTTACAAGAAAAAAAAAAGAAAGATGAGAAGCTTAAGGATTATTGCTAATCAGAAATTGGTTCCACATCTAATCTTTTTAGATTATAAGACTTGAGAAAGTCTTAAGCTTAAAAGTACAACATATTAATTATAATTATTCCCAATAAAAAATTTTAGGTGGAGAAGATAGAATGCCTAAACTCTATATTTGCAAAACTTACAATATTTCTTAACTAGATGGAAACTCATATTTTCAGACTTCTTTACATAAAAAATTTCTAAACTCTAAGTTGTTCTCATGTGCTAATGTTTTTTTTTAAATTGGACTAATATATTTATACATCAAAATTTTAGAATATCCTAAAGAAACTCATTTACATAATCTACATAGTATGGCTTCAAAAGTTTGGAGTGTCACTTGAGGACAAGTAACATTTTCAGTTTGGGTGATTTACCTAAAAATGTATTATTTTTTATGCTATGTTTTATAATGATATTGCACTTTAAAGGTATGTTTTCTTGTGTTTTTGGTTTTAGGTACATCAAACTGAAGAATTAGGCGTGATTGGAGCAAAAGGAACAAAAATGAACAAAAATGGAGCAAATCGAAGCAAATCGGGTCGAACCGGGGCACACTGGAGCCATGGGGGCCAAAACCAAGCACTTAAGTGCCTGTGTGCAGTGCTTAATCACCCAAAATGGCACTTAGGTGCCACCAAATAGAGAGGAGGGTGCTTAAGCGCCCAAAATTGGTGCTTAAACGCTGAAAACGGTTTTCAACATATCTTCTAGGATATACATCAGATTTGGATGATTTTTGAAACGGTGCTTCATGTTTCTCTTAGAGAACTCATCGAAAATAATAAATGAGACTTTTTATAAGAAATTTGGGTGGTTATAAGGAGTTATGAAGAGTCACTTGAGGCACCTATTGAAAGATTCAATGAATATGGACTATTTTGAAGAGGCACTTAAGAATCTTTGAGGAAATTATAATTAAGCTTGGAAATGTTTTTAAAATAACTCTTAGACTTTTGTATCAATTGGAAGAGGAGAATAATACTTGAAGAAGAAGAATAAGGCTTGGGCTGATAAGGTAAGAGAGAAAGAGAGAGTGAGAATTTCTTCTTTTCTTTTCACTTTGTTCTTGGAGAGGATTGTAGGGAGATTGCTTTTTATATACAAGGAGAGTTTGATTTCCATTAGAGATAAGTATTTTTATTGTATTTTGATTTGAATTTATTACTTTGTTTGTATGGTTTCAAAGGCTTATTCAATGAAAAATTCTTGTTATTTCTCCATGTGTAGTGAGTAATTCGCTTTACTCTTTCCTCTTATAATGAATTAGTATGCATGTGTAGGATATAAAATTGAGTCGAGTGAGAATATATTATGATGATTTTACTTTTTTTCATTTACATGTAAACTTGATCAACGTGCATGTTAAAATCTATTGTAAGAATATGTAAAATTCGTGATGGTATTTTCTCAATCAACTATAATAGAATCACATGAGATTATTTGGATGAGAATATAGTCTATATGATTGAGTGCAAATAAATAGAGAAATAATTTTTAATGGATGTAGAATTAGAGTACTTTAGAGTGACAGGCTAAAGCCTCCAAATTTGGTCTATTATTTTAGGTTTTAAAGCGAGATGTTAGGCTCCAGGTGGAGCGATAAGAGGGAACTCTAGAGTGAGAGCTAGTATCTTCCCTGCCTAGCCCATCTTCAGAACTATTCAGACTTTATATTAACCAATATTTTTTATAGCATCTCTAGTAATGGTTAGGAATATAATTGCTCTTATTTGTCACAATCACTCTCACTACTTGTTTTAGTTTTTACACATGTCACTAATTTCATTGCATGAGGAAAAGTACTTTTAATATATTAAACCCCACTTTTTGATTTTCACTAAGTATTTTAGTTTAGGAGTAAAAGTAGTATTATAGTGATAATTTTAGGATATAATCAAAACTAAACCTTTATCAACCTTTCAAGTTAGGGCGTGTTATTCTAGGCTAGAACTTCTCTTGAAAGCCGTTGTGATTAACCTCGATCTCCGTGGGATCGATATTCGGGGGCTTAATTAGAAAGTCCTATATTACTTGATAATAATACGTCAACTTGCGTAGATCCCTACAATTTTAAAATATAATTGAAATCTTACTTTGCTTGGGATCAAGTTTAAGATAAGTTTTTGGTGATTAAAATCTTCAAGCAGTGGTGTCAACTTCATAAATCTTTACATATAAAAAATATCGAAATCAACTTTTTGGCGTCATTGTAGGGATCGCAACGGTTGATCTTGACTTTTAGGAGAATTTTAGTTGAAGTAATTTGACTTAGACTTGGAAATTTGTAGTGTCGTAAAAACTATTTTTGTGTAAAAAGTGTTTTTTTTTGTATGAAAAAGTGTTGTGAAAAATTTTTTTGTGTGAAAAACAAGGTGCTTGTGGAAATGTTTTTTTTGTGTTGAATACGTTTTTTATTTTATTTGTTTAATTGTTAATGTATTGTTTGTTGTGTCATGTATGCAAAATAAATGATTTGCAGGACTTGTGCCTTACGATCCTGAGTTAGGAAAAGGAAAAAAAATCAAAAAACCGAAAGGACTTGAAAAACTAGAAATGGAAATGAAAAACATTCAAAATAATAACTTGGAAAATCATCATAAATCATTGAGGGATTATGTAATTTCTATGACTGATGAAATTTACTCAAGTATACAAATCCCTGTCGTAGAAGCTGCCTCATTTGAGCTAAATCCAGCGATTATCCAACTGGTGCAAAACAACCAGTTTGGGGAAACTCCTTTGGAGGATCCCTATTTACACTTGTTAAGTTTTCTAAAACTTTGTGCTACATTTTGTTATAACGACATGTCAGATGATGTTGTTAGACTAAGGCTTTTTCCTTTCTTGCTAAGGGATAAAGCTAAAATGTGATTATACTCATTATCACCTGATTCTATTAAAAATTGGGAGGAGTTAAATCAGAAATTCCTAGCTAATTATTTTCCACCTTCAAAGACAACTAAACTTAGAAACAATATTATCTCATTCTATCAGTATAAAGGGAAACCATTGTATGAAGCCTGGGAAAGATTTAAGGAACTCCTAAGAAAGTGTCCACACCATGCTCTGCCCTATTGGTTAATCATTCAAATTTTTTACAATGGATTAGTATCATTCTTTAGGTCTATAATTGATGCTACCGCTGGTAGATCATTAATGTTCAAACCATTTGATGAAGCATATGCTTTAATTGAAGAAATGGCTACAAATGAATTTCAATGGCCCTATGCATGGTAAATCCTAAAAAGGTAGCCAGTGTTTATGATATAGATACGATTGTAATTCTTGCATCTCAGGTTGTTGCAAAATCAAGGAAGTTAGAGAAATTTGGAATGAACCAGCCTTAATTTACTCCAATAAGTGAGGAAAGTTCGTTAGGGTATATGATTGATTCTAGTTTATCATATGAGACTTGAAATACCATGAACAACCTGCATTCTAACTTTTACAACCCATGTTGGAAGAACCATCCTAATTTTAACTTGTAACATACTACTTTGGGTGGAAACCAACAATGAGAAGAAAATCATACAAATCTTAATGAAAGTTGGAATAATCGAGGGAACACAAACTATAGACCTTCATATCCATTGGACTCTAATAATGATGAACAATTTGAGGATAAGAAGATGTCTATCGAAGAAGTGGTATTGCAAATGAGAAACCAGTTGCAAGGTCAAAATGTTGCGATTAGAAACATAGAGAATCAACTGGGAAAAATTACTAATTCACTTAGCAATAGACCCTAAGGAACGCTTCCTAGCAACACTGAGATCAACTTTAAAGAGAATAATAATGAACAAGTAGAAGCTGTCCAATTAAGAAGTGGAAGAGAGATAGAGGATGCAGTTAGAAAAGAGAAGGAAGTTGTGAGAGAAACAAATGAAACTAAAAGACCTGAAAAACATATTTCTATGGATTTGGAAAAATTAATATCTCCAACTAAAATTAATTTAGAAAGACCACCACCGCCATTTCCTTAAAGACTTAGATAACATGAGTTAGATAAATAATTTTCAAATTTCCTGGAAGTAATTAAGAAGTTAAAGATAAATATTCATTCCGCTGAAGCTTGGAACATACACTAAGTTATGCAAAGTTTATGAAGGAGATATTAAATAAGAAAAGGAAATTGGAGATTATGAGATAGCTGCACTAAGTGAGGAGTACAACGCTATACTTCAGAAAAAACTTCCTCATAAACTTAAAGATTATTGTAGCTTAACAATTCTTTGTATAATTGGAGAAAGATTGTGTAAAAATGCTTTATGTGATTTAGAAACGAGCATTAATGTGATTCCTCTATCTATATTTAGAAGGTTAGGTTTAACCAATATTTCTCCCTCTAATATAACTATTATTTATCTAAAAGGCTTTATAGATTACTTGCTTGTTAAAGTGGATATATTTATCTATCTTGGAACCCATAAATGTACCTTATTTACGACATAAACTTGTCTTAGAGACTCTAAAAAGTACATATAAAGAAGCATAAAAATAAAGGACTTGACCTGAATCTAAAGAGTTAGTTTGGGTTATGGAATGCAACGTATAATGAGCCATAACTTGTGCGAAGGGGATTTAGCATCCTT
The DNA here is from genome assembly GCA_002079205.1 of Phalaenopsis hybrid cultivar. Classification (NCBI taxonomy): domain Eukaryota; kingdom Viridiplantae; phylum Streptophyta; class Magnoliopsida; order Asparagales; family Orchidaceae; genus Phalaenopsis; species Phalaenopsis hybrid cultivar. The sequence continues at coordinate 61,853 of JXCR01143632.1, forward strand.
GTAGAAATTGAGTTTGTTTAGTCATTGCATCCCTTTGCTTAGCAAATATGGATCCCTGCTGTGAAAATTTACCTAATCACTAATGTGCATTCACAAACACAATAAACACATAAAGCAATACAAAATTTCCTAGCTTGGCTCAATCCATCAACTATAGAAAAACTTTGAAAATCCTAATAATACCCTACCCTAAACTAGAAAGCATCTACATCAAGGTAGTTATCACAACATCCAAGTGTGTATAGAAAATGAGCTTTAGTCTAAGGCTGGTGAATGAATTTCATGGCGTCACCGACCCGATCCCCATCCTAAAGATCTAAGGGGGCTAATGTATGTCATTAAGAGTTACCTCAAGTGACACACATTAGAACCCTTAGAACTTTAACACATCATAGAAGTGCAAATCACAATGCAAGAACTCACATTGTCTATTGAGATATGCTTACAGGTAAATTGTTTGTTTAAGCATTGTGCGCTGCATAGGTCACCCATCCATGAAAAAATGAATTTTCCATCACAACAAATCATGCTATGATCATGCAAAGATACATAGGATTTGACATAACATAATCACTCAAGGAAATGTGAAGATTGTACGTGATACGTGATATGTTGGGTGGCTTTGATATGAAGATCGAATGTGATATATCGATTGGCATCAATATGAACATCATGTTAGATAAACATTCATATCAGAGGGCTAGTGTTTAAACACCTACCATACTTACAAGCTCAGTCATCAAAGTAACGACCACGCAAGAGGGGTAAGCTATTATCCATACGGTGAAAAGCACATATAGTAAACAATTTTGTATCATATAGATATCACATCACAATGGGAGTATGCTAATGAATACAACCTAACAAAGTCATGTTGGAGATAGAGCATTTCCATTAAGTTAGTCACATCTTCAGATATGCTTGTTGGCAATGTATCATTAACATTTGATATTATAAGACAATGATACAAATGGCTTATGCAAAAATGCAATGGCGTACACTATCATATACACCACCAAGATGCTTCACATACAATTTGATTTCCTTAGGTGTAGGACAACCCAAGGAAAATTAAACCATGTTGGGTAACAATCATAACAATTCATTATCGATTGCAAGACAACACAAGGGAAATTACACCTTGCCTGCATAATGATCATATTGCTATATCATAATTTAACCAAAAGCTAAATATGATATGCAATGGATGCATGATCATACGCAAATGCAAATATGGATGGCTAAAGCTAGAAAATATTTTATGACATAATACAACTTTGGTAACGAGACAATTAGCACATATACATACTCACAAGAGATGCAATTTTCATATTTTTTAAATATTGAAAAATAAAAGCATTACACAAATGTTTTTCTCATATGTGATGCAAAATGTAAAATATCAAGCATCAAACCAAGTACATGTTTCATTTATAATGCTTTGGTAATGATAAGCATTATACAAAAGACATTTTTCACACATGATGATTTTAAAATAACACATAAAAAAATCCAAAAATGAACACCATGCAAACTAAGTATGTTTGACATTAAGCCATGAAGTATATGTTATTCATCATAAATATGACTAGCGCACAAGTTGTTAAACATACATGACTCGTTTCATTCAACAAATGGGACTAACACATATGATAAATCTCAAAGGTAGTCATCCTATATGAGTTCAAAGATTAACAAATATTTGTCTTATGCAATCAAGAATACTATAAAAAATACATATATGTAATAACATTCATTTTATCAAGCTAATAAAGTTCATCCATTATTTAGTGAGCTTATATCATTAATCGCATGACATTAATTAATTAAATGAGATCGATTTAATGAGGTTAATTAGTTAATTAAATAGGGTTAATTAATTGAGTGAGGATAATTAAAAAATCAATTAGTATTAATTATCTAATTTAAATTAATTAACTAATTACTATATGTTAATTAGTTATTAAATGAGACTAACTAATTAATGAATTAAACAAAATTAATAAGATTAATTAAATAATTAAAGTATATTAAATTGATTAATTAAATGAAGTTAATAAATTAATAAAATGAGATTAATTAATTAACTAAATAATAGTATTTAATTAGTAAATTAAAATCAAATTATATAATCAAATGATGTTGTTTCATTAATTGAATGAGGTTAATTAATTAATTTACTTAAAATTAATTAATTAATTTTATGAGATTAATTAATTAATTAAATTATGTTGATTAACATTAATCCAATTATGAAATAAGAACAATTAATTCATTAATTATAAGTAATTTCATGAAAGTCATAAAGAATACTTGATGATGTGAGCTAAATTTTAAACTATTTACCAATTCATTAAAGTAATTTAATGAAATTAAGCTCATTAATGAAGAGAAACTTATTAGTTAAGCATAAAAACATAATCATTTCATGAAAGATGACTTTATGAAAATAGGATGCACACCTAAAATCATTTTTAAGCACGCACAAGCTTTAAAAATTATGTCTTCAAACATATGCTTAAGCACATATATTTCATATACATAAACATGAAAAGATGCTTTCATTCAAATGACAACCTATTAGGATAGAAAATCCACACATTTCCCTAACAAATCTCGCATGGAATCTTGTTTCTTCAAGTATATAGAGAGGTGCAATAACATCTTATTGTGCTAAGCAATAAGATGTCCACTGACCGCTACATTTTCTATGGTATACCTAGTGATTTAGGGTTTAAATACTATAATTTTAAAATCATATTTTATAACTTTAATAATTTAATTTTACACTGCATCACTATGCACCAGGTATAAGTAATATGGGATTTTCTTTAAACCCAAGAATCGATTCTACGATGAAGGCTATAAATTGTACAGACTTTAGAAAAGCTCTAGCACAAACTAAGTATTCTTAACTAGGACATAAGTTTAATTTTCAATTTGAGCTAGAGAACTCTATGAATCAACTTCTAAACCTCTAACTTTACTGACAAGCTAACTACACTTAGTTAAAAGATGTAGGAAAGTACAAGCAATTGAAAAATCTCCCTCCCCTTGTAATGAAACTAGAAGCTAGTGTAGGTGTAGAACAACTAGAATATCTAAATAAATTTGTGACAAATAGTAAGATCCATTTTCTTTACCTTTTTCTAAGTGCATAAAGAAACTAACTTAACTTAGGAATTTTTTCTACCTGTCTCCCTATAAAATTTTTAGTTATCCCCATTAAAATCATCTCCCTATCTATTTTCCCTAATCTACGAACCACTTTTTCTTCACTCTATAGATTTGTGTGGTTCTTAATAGTTGATTGAAGCCATAGCCTCCAGGATCTTATGGGTTCACAACAAATTTTAACACTACAACTAGCCAAATTGAAATGTAAATGAAGTTCAAATGAAAAACCATGAAATTTACTAAATTAAAATGATTCTACTTGAATCTACTCCTTATACATACTACAGTTTCATCATAAGTGGAATGAAACAAGGAAATTACTCTAATTGCATCAAGGAAACAATAAAGCACATCATCTTATATCAAATCAATGTCAAATACTATGAATTAATTCACTACAAGATAATTAAAATACAAAATACTTATCTTTTCCCCTTGAGAAATGAAGAAATACTCCACCCCAAGTGTTGTCCTTGCAATCTTATAGCAAATCCTCACAGTACTCACAAATCTCAAAGTAAATACAAAATATAAAAAAAATTGCTCACTTTTTCTTTTCTTCTCTGCATCATTATCTTCTTCCCTCACTTCCCTAATGTCTCCTCTCTTCCTAATGATCTACACTCCCCTAAAATACCTTTATTTCATGCATAAAAATGTTGAGAAACTAACCCAGATAGTTATGGCACCTAAGCGCCATATGCTCTGTCAACTGGGGAAGATGAACTGGCATGTGCCACCTTCTTTGGAATCACGAAAGGGTTCGGCGCCTAAGCGCCTGCTTTCAACGCCATGGTGTCATGGAGTAGCGCCAAAAGCTAGTGCCTATGTGTCAGTTCATGTCCAAGCTCCACAACTCCAATTTCCTCCATTTCACTTTGTTTTCACTCCAGCTTGCTCCATATTGCTTTACCTATTATACCTACAATAAAAACATAAAAATATCTTCCATTAAAGTGCAATATCGTAAAAAAAAGTATAAAATGAAAGAGAAAAATTAGCTTGTTGAAGGACATGCCATCCACCTACATTTGGTTGGCTAAAAAGAAGGAATTCTTATTAAGAGATTTCTTCAAAGGGCCATGGAATGAAGAAGGACTTCTCATTCTCTAGCACTATTAGCTTCAAAATTTCATTAAAGTGAAGCTTCCAACACCAAATGTTGAAGTTAATATAACTTCAACTTTACAATTGGTTTGTGCTAAAGGATTTTGGGGAAACACTCGTGGGATCGCAAGGAAGAAAGATAAAGGTGCCTAACCTAATGGCTAGCTCTAGCATCAGGTTACCCACCAGCCTAAAGATTTTCTAAGAAATTAAATGATGGTGTGAATGTGTTCTCTTTAAGATACACTTTGCAAGTGATGAATCTCCCTTCTTTTCTTGAAATAATTCTCCAACAAAGCTCTCCACAATCAACTCAGAATAAGAAGAAGTGCAAGAATGTAGTAGAAAAAAAGAAAAAGATCAAAATAGAAAGAAAGAAAAGAAGAAAGAAAGTTTGCTTGCCCTTCCTATACTCTCCAAAAAACTCTCTCTTCTCTCCAAACTTCTTACAACTAGAGCAAAACCCAAAAGGTCACCTAATATCCAGAGTAAAGCATTTTATCCCAAGCTAACTATATAAAAGGACTTAAGTGCCTTCTCTTATTTGGCCTCCTCATTTCCTTGTGTAATGAGGAAGAGACACCTCCTATATGTATGATAAATAACCTATTATTTTAATTTTGGATTTAATTAAAACATAATTTTTAAATCCAATATTCCAAGCATCATTCATACATTATAAAATGATGGCTTATCTAGGTTGCAAGTGGGGCCCACAAGTACCCAAATTGGCTCTCAAATTCTTGCTCTCGAGTGGAACCAAGACAAGCTCGACAATTATGCGTGGGTGCTATGGTGCCCACACTCAGATGAAAAGAGCGTTGAGTAAGTGTCCATATGTGTGCACATACATGCTCACATTTGGGTGTTTAAGCGTCCATGGCTTCCATTATAGGATTTTTGGATTTTTGCACAGCATTTGCACAGATGGATTTTTATCGCTGTAGGACCACGAGAAACCCCTCATTCAATCAACATGATTTTCAAACTTACTAATGAACATGTAATATGTGTCATATCGAATGAATACAGTAACAGAACGAGGATTTTACCCGTGTCCGATCGTTTCAACCCAAACACAAAATTTGCTTATCTGGTGCCCGCTAAGGAATTTTATGGATATATAAAATTTGGGACATGTATCAATTTAAATATGGCTCTAAAATTTAAAAATGAACAATTTTGGAGGGTTTAAATCATAAAGTTTGGTGTTAAAAAGCATTTCAAACCACTCTGCGAGTGCAACGGTTCAAACCCTGATTTTCTCCAAAATATGAATGGGAGTGTTCTTTGATTCCCTTTGACCTCGAGAGGCTCGAATGGGAAAGGAGTGGTCTTTAGAAAATATAATAGACAACAAAAATGTCCAATAATTAAAATTGATACCACCCAATGGTGATTTTTCTAAGTAAGGTTGAATGACGACCAACACTGATTTCGTGCCCAAAACACATAACGGGAGGTCTCAATAGATTTCTTGAGCTATAAGATGTGATGAATGAATAGTAAATAGTCCCAAATCATTAAAGTGAACATCCTACAAATTTGTTATTAAAAATTAATGCCAACACACTGAAGGAACTGAAGTTTCCAAAAAAACTTGTTGACAACAGCATTAAGATGCATGATTGTCCATAAGTTCAAAACTCACCACAAACTTGAATATTCATGTTTTGAAAAAAAGAAATTCTATAGATGGTTCCTCACTTAATAGCAATAAAGCTTCGTGAAGGGTACCGATAAAACCACCCTGAGAAACTATTGACGACCACAAGAAAACTTGGGTCCAATTAAACAAACAAGAACTTAGGTCCACCTAAGTTAAATATTAACACCTTAAAATAAACCAATTAGTGATTTTTTTCATCCAAGAGAAAGAAAAAAATGTAGAATGACTATTAATGATGCCTCAACTTCCATTTACATACAATGAGAAAAAATTTAAGAGATTGACAATGAAGTTATGATGTTAAATCAACATACACACATTGAAAATCAACTCTCAAAACTCAAGCAACAAAAACATATCCCTAATGATTGACTAAGTGAAAACTTGGAGATGGTTCCTTGCCCAATAATGATATTCTTTAAGAAGGTTACTGCGCAAATAATCCCAGTGATCAAGTCTCGACAGTCGACATCATCCAAGGTAATGACACGATTGAGTGAAGTGAATGGTTACATTGTAAGATTTAAGCCAGAAAAACATATCAAATTTTACTAAAAAGTAATGAAAATGTAGCATGTCATAATCTATAAATGCAAGTTAAGAGAAAAGTAGCAACAAAGATAAAATCAACTAAATGTCATATTTTATTCATAGAATTGTTCAGTTGTATTTCTGAATAAAAAAGTTCAAAATTTAGTAAGCTTTGAGCTAAGTGTTAAACGATCCATCATTCATCACATTATCACCATCAAAATCCTATTTATGTGTTGAAATTGAAGGAGCGATGATGAATTTTTTGAACTCATTGAGATCAGAGTACTTAGGGTCAACCATCCCAACTCTGATGAACTGGTTGATCGCCATGTTGGCATTTGTCTTGGGTCCATCGATTGTGTCTTTATCATCATCGTTGCATCATCTTGCTTGTTTCTATCATTTTGATGGAGTCATCAATTTGTTTATCGTTATATTGCATGCCTTCCTGAATCCTTCCAACTCATACCATCTCAATGGGTACAAGAAAGGAGAAACCGAGGTAAGTAAGGCAAATAATAATGAAAACAAATAATTGTCTGAGGAGCTTTCATAACTAATTTTTTGTTGGCAAAGAATCCTTATGAAGCATAATACCAAAGGTTTAAAGTTTATGTACCTGTTTGGAGGTTCACATCTTCCTATAGGTACAAGTCCCTATGGTTAATTACATCTTAAATAATCCATGATAATTTAAGAAAACTTCCGATTAAGGTTTATATTTTGTTGACCTCACTTTTGGTTGAGGTTTAGTATTCTCTCTTTAGTATCCTAGAGTCTAGCCATAGGGTTTTCCTGATGATTATTCCTAGAAAACTAGAAAAGGAACCCACACCCTTAAAAACTCTAAACTCTTCCTTGCTCAACTTGAAGTTCCACATATTGATCCTAGCCTCTAGCACTTAGTAGGTGGGGTCAGGATGAGGGATCTAAATGAGAGTCCCCATAGGACTTCTTGACCTTAGGGATGACCCTGGGTGTTGGTCTGGAGCTAGTTCACTCACATTCACTCACTATCACCTATATCCACTAGCAACCCTAAACCAAAAATTGTTAACTTTGATCCCTTGATCTTTTGTAAGACTCATTTTGATGCTCCCCTAGACTCACTGGCCCTAGGCAACGGTTTAGCTAAGACCAGTGCATGGAGGACCCAAATGGGGATTTTTTTTAGTCCATAGCTCATATAAGGTGTTTGGCACCCCAAATCCACCCGAATTACCTAAACACCCCCAAACCCCAAATTTGACCAAAATTCTCAATTTCACCCAAAATACCCAAATTTGTTAAAAAATCATTTCAAAACATTTTAAATTTCCAAAATTGCACAAAACATCCCAAAAATTCCAAAATTACCAAAATACCCTCAAATTGCCAAACTTATAAAAATACCCTTGGTCAATCCAAAATTTTCCAAAACCATCAAAATCATTTCAAATGTCCCCAAAACCAATTTGGACCCAATTTGGCCAATTCGACCATTTTAACCAAATCTGCAAATTACCTTTAAAGGCCCAATTTCCCCAAATTCACCTAAGATGTCCATCAATTTGGCCCCAATCCTCCCCAATTTCAATTCTAAACTCAAATTCATCTTTCATATGATTAATAAAAACCAAATCCAAGCCTAATTGATCAATGGTTTGAGCTCAATTTTGATCCAAATTAAACCCCCAATTTTGACCCTATGACTTAGTCTCACCTAATTGAACCTCATAGCCTACTCAATTTGCCCCAATTTAAATCATAACTCTTTATAAAAATCTTACACATTAAATTAGATCTTTAATTGGCCTTGGCCAAGCCTCAATTTCACTCAATTTTAACCCAAGTTTGAAATCCCTAAATTTGCCCCAAATTGGTTGTCTCCAAATTCCACCAAATTGAAAACCCTTAGCCCAAAATTGGCACACAATTGATATTGAGAACTCTTTATGAGATTCCTCTAGACCATTTTCAGCCATCAATTTGGGCTTAGCCCAACCTTATGCCAACCTAAACCCAAGTCTAACCCAACACCCCCAAATTGACCAGATGCCCAAAATCCTCCAAATTGAACCTCCAAACCAATTCAAAATCACTGAAAACCTTTTCTAAGCCTCTTTTGAAAATCGTCTACATAATAAAATTAGCATAGAGTTCCTTTACCACTGGTACAACAACTACAGCAGTAGTGTAGTAAAGAACTTCCCAACGCCTCTATACAATGATTTTCTCAATCTGTGAACTTGGATTACTCAATCCATGATTCACAAAGCCTCTCTCCTTGATATGTCTCTTTTTTCTAATGAATTTATCATATAATCTCTATGCATCAAAATTAATAAACTTTCATCAATTGAAAACTCCATACCTTGAAGTATTTATGGAATTGGAAGCCGTGGAATTTGAAATTAGGAAGTTTCTGGTCGTCCAAGGCAGTTTTTAGGCCTTTAAAAACACCTCTCGACGGTTATTTAGTAGTAGAATTGTGCCAAAGTTTTCTGCATTCACACTTAATGTGTGAAACTACTCGGGATGCCATCAATGCTTTCGATGGCACTGTCGGCGCCATGGACTATATAGGCGGGCGTCGTCGGTACCAAAGGCCAAAATCACGTCTTTTATTTTTTTGTTCAATTCGATTCCAAAATTTCCTCCAATACCAATATTTGTCTTAATTTATGATATATAAAATTGTCTATGACTCAAAAATAATATTATTTCCTAAAAACACTCATTAAACAAAATAGTAATATATATATATATATATATATATATATATATATATATATATATATAT
>JXCR01143632.1:71641-109785 GCA_002079205.1 Phalaenopsis hybrid cultivar
TATTTATATATGGGTTGCCTCCCACAAAGCGCTTGGTTTAACATCGTCAGCCGACGTACCATTGTTTAATCAGGATGACTTAATTTCAAAACATCTTTAATTTGTGGTATGTGTCCTTCATAATAATGTTTCAATCGATGCCCATTAACTTTAAATATCTTTCTAGTTTTAGGATCTTTCATAACAACAGTTCCATGATGATAGACTTTAATCATCTTAAATGGTCCTAACCATCTGGATTTCAGTTTTCCTGGAAATAATCTCAGCCTTCTATTATATAATAAAACTTTTTATCCAGGTTCAAACTTCTTTTTAATAATCTTTCGATCATGTCATATTTTTATTTTCTCTTTATAGACTTTTGCATCATCATATGCTTCATTTCTAATCTCCTAGAATTCATTAAGTTGCAATAATCTTTTCTCACCAGTATTTTTTAGATTGAAATTAAATTCCTTAATAGCCTAAAATGCCCTATGCTCTAACTCTACTAGTAAGTGGCATGTTTTTCCAAAAATAAGTCTATATGGGGACATTTCAATAAGAGTCTTATAAGTAGTTTTGCATGTCCATAATGCAGTATCTAATCTAGTAGACCAATCCAATTTATAAGGACTTATAGTTTTTTTTCTAAAATTTGTTTTATTTCATGATTTTATATCTCTACTAGATTGCTAGTCTGAGGATGATAAGCAGTAGATAACCTATGCATAATATCATATTTTTTAATCAATTTCTTGATTATCTTATTCCTAAAATGGGATCCTTTATCAGTAATAATTACTCTTGGCATTTCATATCTTGTAAAAATATTTTTATTTAAAAACTTAGAAACACTCTAAGCATCCCATTTAGGTACAACAACAAATTTAATCTATTTGGACATTTAATCAACAACAATTAATATATATAAAATTTCAAATGAAAGCATAAATGGTCCCATAAAATCTAGTCCCCATACATCCAAAATTTTCATTTCCAATGAGTAATTTAGAGGCATTTAATTTCTTCTAGAAATATTTCCTACTCGCTGACATCGATCACATATTTTAATATATTCATTAACATCTCTAAAAAAAGTAGGCCAATAAAATCCAGCTTGCAAAATTTTATATGCAATTCTATTTATTCCAAAATGTCCTCCAAATTTAAAATCATGAAATCTTTTAATTATTTGTTGAGTTTCTTCATAAGGCACACGCCTTCTTATAATTAGATATTTACATTATTTATATATATATGGGTCATCCCAAAAAAATAATTTTAAATCATATATAAATTTCTTTAATTGTTTATTCTTAATATCATGTGGTAAAATATCACTTACAATATAATTTACTATATCAGCATACCACGGTATATTTATTTCATCAATATTATATAATTGTTCATCACGGAAATTTTCTAAGATTTCATTTGCAATATTAGTTAATATTTCTTTTTCTAGTCTAGATAAATGATCTTCTATTTGATTATCATTTCCCTTTCAATCAACTATAATAAAATTGAATTCTTGAAATAGAAGTATCCATCTAATTAATCTTGTTTTAGCATCCTTCTTTTGCATCAAGTATTTGATAGCAGAATGATCTGTATGCACTATACATTTAGTTACAATCAAGTAAGGTCTAAATTTATCAAAGGCATAGAAAATAGCTAATAACTCCCTTTCAGTAGTAGTGTAATTAATTTGAGCATCATTTTGTTTTACTAGCATAATATATTACCTTAAAAACTTTATTTTGCATTTGTCCTAAAACATCTCCAATAGCATAATCACTCGAATTGCACATTATTTCAAATGATTTCTCCCAATCAGGTGGGACTATTATAGTTGCAGTGATTAATTTTTCTTTCAATATTTTAAATATTTTTATGCATTCCTCATTAAAATCAAATTTAGTATCTTTTTATAAAAGTAAGCATAATGGCTTAATTATTTTTGAAAACCTTTTTTATGTAACGCCTGTAGAAACCAGCATGTCCTAGAAAACTTCTTACCCCTCTAACCATAGTAGGAGGTGGTAAATTTTCATTCCTTTTTCAAAAAATTTATGCCCAAGTAGAATTTCTCCTACAACCATAAATTGACATTTTTCCAAATTTAGCATTAGGTTGATTTTTTTATATAATTTCAGAAAATTTTCTAAATTATTTAAACATAATTAAAATGAAGTCCTGAATACAGAGAAATTATCCATAAATAATTTCATTCCAAGTTCAATCAAATTGCTAAATATTGACATCATACATCTTTGAAATGTCGCAGGTGCATTGCATACTCCAAAAGACATTCTATGAAAAGTAAATGTTCCATAAGGGCTTGTAAATGTTGTTTTCTCTTGATCCTCAGGAGCAATTGTAATTTGATGATAACCACTATATCCATTCAAAAAGCAGTAATATTTGTTTACAGCCAATCTATCCAACATTTGGTCTAAAAAGGGAAAAGATAAGTGAACTTTCCTGGTCTCCATGTTTAATTTTCTATAGTTTATACAAATTCGCCAACCATTAACTTGTCTTATTGGAATTAATTCATTTTTCTCATTTACTATAATTTTCACTCCTCCTTTCTTTGGAACACAATGAATTGGACTCACCCAAGTACTGTCTGAAATAAGATATATAATTCCAGCATCTAACTATTTTAAGATTTCTTTTTCAACAACTTCTTTCATTATTGAGTTTAATCTCCTCTGAGGATCAGCTTTAGGTTTGTATTAGTCATCTAATAGAATTCTGTGCATACAAATGGAAGGACTAACTCCTTTAATATCTACTAAAGTTCATCCAAAAGTCTTTTTAAATCTTTTCAACATTTATATTAATTTTTATTCTTGAATTTTAGTTAACTCAGAAGATACAATAATAGGCAATGTAGATAAATCTCCTAAAAACACATATTTTAAATGGGCATGTAATACTTTCAGTTCAAGTTCAGGTGGTTCAATGCTTAAAGGAGTTAGATTTTTATTATCATTTTCCAATAAATTTAAATTTTCAAATTTATCCGGAATATAATCTAAATTTTCTTCTTTTATTTCATTCTCATTCTCACAAAATTTTTCTTTCTTTAGTTTTTCTTCAAACACTTTCTTAAATTGCTCATTACATAGATAATCAGTAACTTCCATCCTAAAGCATTCATTATCTTTTTTTATTGCAGGATATTTCATAGCTTTTGCAATATTAAATATTACTTCTTGATCATTCACTCTCATTTTTAAGTCTCCTTTTTACACATCTATCACAACTCTCCCTGTTGCGAGAAATGGTCTCCCCAAAATAATAAGAATCTCTTTATCTTCCTCCATATCTAATACTATAATGTCTATTGGAAAAATGAATTTATCCACTTTTACTAATACAGCTTCTATAACTTCTTTAGGATAAGTTATTGATTGATCAACTAACTAAAGAGTTCCAGTAGTAGGGGAAATCTCTCCTAAATCTAAATGTTTAAAAATTGATAGAGTCATAAGATTGATACTCGCTCTTAAATCACATAAGGCTTTTCTAAATAACGTTTCACCAATTGCACAAGGTATAGTAAACAAGGTATAGTAAAACTACCAGGATCTTGTAACTTTTTCAGGAAGCATCTTCTGAATAATAGTGATATACTCTTCACTTAGTACAACAGTCTTATGATCTGCAAACTTTCTTTTCTTGTTTAGTACATCTTTCATAAATTTCACATAACTTCGCATTTATTCCAAAGCCTTAATGAAAGAAATTTTTATCGTTAACTTTTTAAGGATTTCCAAAAATTTTGTAAATTGTTTGTCTTTATTCTTCTCCTTCGGTCATTGAGGAAACAGTGGTAATGGTTTTTCTAAGGGAACTTGTGTTTGTTCATTTTCATTGTGCTCACTTTCAATCTCTTCCTTCTCCTCATCGACTTCAATTTTTCTTTGGATTTTTGTTTCAACTTCTTTTCACTTCATAATTGAATAGCTTTAATTTTCTCCTTATTTTGATCTTTTAGATTAACTTCCACAGTACTTGAAAGATTTTCTGAAGGTATGTTACTAAGTACTGTAACAATATTTTTTAATTGATTTTCAATATTTCTAATAGCAGCCCCTTGATTTTATATTTGATTTCCCATATTCAACATTACTACTTCCATCATATACTTCTTTTCCTTAACTTTTGGGTTAGGGTTAGAGTTAAATTCAATAGGATAATAAGGTCGATAATTAGGATTTCCTTGGTTGTTTAAATTTCCTAAAGGGTTCATTGAATTATTATAATTATTCCAACTAAAATTAGGGTGATTTTTCCATCCAGGATTAATAGTTAGAATAGCAATTATTATTTCAATTTTTTATAGCATTTAAAGTTTCATAAGATTATTTAGTATCAATTATTTGCCCTAGTGAATTTTTTGGTAATACTTGTGATATTTGAGAATAGTTCACTTAAATTTGATCTATCTTTTTTGATATAGCAGCAATTTGAGATGCTAAAATAGACATTGCATCAAAGTCAAGAATGCTAACAACTCTCTTAGGATTTACCCATTCAGAGGGCCATTGAAAATTGTTAGTAATCATTTCTTCTATTGAAGAGTATGCTTCATCAAAAGGTTTTTACAATAATGATCCTCCTGCAACAGCATTTATAATAGATCTAAGTTATCCTACTAATTCATTGTAAAAAGTTTGAATTATTAACCAATTTGGTAAAGCATGGTGTGGACATTTTCTAAGAAGATCTTTAAACTTTCTCAAGTTTCATATATCGATTCCCCTTCCTGGTAAAGCATAGTGTGGACATTTTTTAAGGAGATCCTTAAATCTTTCCTAGGCTTCATATATCGATTCCCCTTCAAACTGACAAAAAGACACTTCGTAAGAAGATCTTAAATTTTTCCCAGGCTTCATATATTGATTCCCCTTCAAACTGACAAAAAGATGTAATATCATTTCTAAGTTTTGCGGTTTTCGAGGGTGGAAAATATTTAGCCAAAAAATTTTATGACAGTTCTCCCCAAGTTCTGATAGATCCAAGTGCTAAAGAATTTAACCAAGCTTTAGCTTTACCGCTTAATGAAAAATAAAAAAGTTTAAGCCTAACAGCATCATTAGACACTCCATCATATTTAAAAGTAGCACAAATTTTAAGAAAACTAGCAAGATGTCAGGATCTTCCATAGATGTTCCTCCAAACTGATTAATTTGTATCATTTAGATACTAGCAGGTTTAAGCTCAAATGAATTAGAAGCAACATCAGAATTTTGAATAGTTAAGTGAAGTTCATCTGCTGTCGATTTAGCATAATCTTTTAAAGGTTTTTGTCGATTTTCATTTATGTCATTATCTAAGTTATTGGCCATTTCATTCAAATTTTAAATTTCTTTTTGTTGTTTTCAAATTTTTCTAATTGTACGTTCTAATTCCAAATCATAAGGTACTAAACCTTCAGATCCAATATTTCACATGAACAAATATAATAAGCAAAGAAAATTTTCTTAAAAATACTCTTAAATATAACTAGTTATATATATATTTTTTATTTTTGATTATATATATATTTTTTTATTTTTTGCATCTAAATTTCCTTTTTTACCAAATCTATTTAATTTATCGTTTCCTTCACCGACAACGGCGCTAAAAACTTGATCCCGGTGAAAATATAGTTGTGTAAAATTTATAAAGCTGACTCCACTTTACAATGGTGCCAAAATCTTGATGTTGTATTTTATGAATAATTACATTAAGAACTTAATGTTGGGATTCTATGCAAGTATCATATCATTATCAAGTAATATATTACTTTCTATTTAAGTCTCAACTATCGATCATACGAGGAAGGTTTAAATTTAAAATGATAAATTAACTAAGAAATTCATAGAAATAAAATGAAATTATTGTCACTAATTTTGAATGTTTGAGATACTATCAAAACTAAATTATTAACTACTAGCAAAATTTTAATGCAATGTTTGAAATAGTAACTACTAAACTATGTTTATGTGATGAAGTTTTCTAATATGAAAAAACATCTTTCTTACTACAATGAGTTTTTGGTGAAATGAGATGAAATAATTGGTTTAAATTTGTATTGTGCAAAATAGAAGAAATTTCAGTTCTCTACCCTGATTCAGTGTTATAGAAAATTATTGGCTAATCTTAGGTTTAGTCCCTAAATCTGTGACTAGGCTATGAGGATACTATCTCCCACTCCAGAGCTCCCACTTTCCTTCCCCTAAAGGCTAACTCTCGCTTTAGTTCTTAAACACTAAGATTGAATTGGGGATTTTAGTCTGTCACCCTAAAAATCTCTAATTCTACACATAATAATGTATATTTCCCTATTTATTTACACTTATTCTATGAATGACATACTCCTTCATGGACTTAAATGTGATTCTCACTCTATTGTAGAACTCATACTTCATTTCCCGGATCATATGTTTCACAGCATATTTTAACAATTCAATTAGTCAGATTTAAAAGTGAATTAAGAGCGGAATTGAAAAACCATCACAGTTTATTTTATATTTTAACATTGGCACATCCAAATTATCTCTTCATTTCACTATATCTCAGAGTATAGAGAAAGATAAAGGAAACTACTCAGACTTCATGAGAAAGATACAACAAAATACATATTTCATATATAAAAGAAAGTTCATACAACAATAATAAACAAAGAACACTTATCTTAAACTCTTTCTCAAAGCAAATCCCTTGTAGCCTCTCTTAGGAAATGTAGGAAGAAGAATCTCTCACTTCTCTTCCTCTCCAACACTCTTAGAGAATAATTCACACTTAAAATCACCATAAAAACTCAAAACTATATAGAAAATAAATGAATAATGGTGTGGAATGGCCTGAAAGGATGCAAAGTGGCATGAAGGGGGAGAAGAGATGCGAATAAAGACCAAGAGCGAGCGGAGGAGAGCAAAAAGAGTCTTTTCTGATCAATTTTTGCTCTAAATAGAGCCTAAAGTCGGTTTTCCAATAGGTGCATCCAAAAACTCTTCAAAAAGTATCCAAATTTGTTGAATCTTCTAGAAACAGGGTCTGGACTGACACTGGCGCGCGTGAATATAATCCATACTCTCTGTCAAATGGCGCCATCGGCGGCCAGTCTGGTGCCATCGGTGTTGAACAATTTTTTCAAAAACTCCATTTTGACTCCAAATTTCATCCTTTTTACTTCCTTTTTGCTCCAAGTCCTAAAAATCAACAACCTGCAATAAAACATGAAAAATACCTTCCTTTGAAGTGCAATACCACCCAAAATAAGTATAAATTATGTGTCTATAAATGCATATATTTTTGATATATCAGGTACTGTCTTTGAGCTCCCTCATACTAACCCCACCTATCAAGTGCTAGAGATTAAGACCAACATGTGGAACTTCAAGTTGAGCAAAAAAGAGTTTAAAATTTCTAATGGTGAGGGCTCCCTTCTAGTCCTTTAGGAATAGTCAACAAGAAAGTCCTATGGCTAGACCCTGAGTTACTAAAGAGGAAAAATTACACCTCAACCAAAACTGAGGTCAATAAAAGGACCCCCAATAGGTGTGGTGTGATAGGCAAGAATACCGCACGTATTGGCGTTGACCAACAAGATCATAAAAACCAACACATACTTCTAATTCAATAAACCTAGAACTAAGAGTAGAATTAGGTGACGGTTGTTTATGTTGGGGAATTAGCAAGTGAAAATTCAATCGAAATTGAAGATTTTGAACCCTTTCTCGGGATTAGAAGGTGGATTTCCAATTATTAGGTTTTTAGTATATTGGAGGATGAAAATTAAGATTTGGGTGTTCACTCCAAAATGGGAGCTGAAATTCAAGTATCAATCCCGGAAGAAGAATTAGATGCCTTACTCCATTTAAGGTGGTCTCATACTGATCTCAAAAGGTGAGAATAGGATGCCTTACTCCATTTAAGGTGGTCTTATACCTATCTCAAAGATTTAGGTAGAGAATCGGGTGCCTTACTGCATTTAAGGTGATCTTATACTGATCTCAAAGGATGAGAATAGGATGTCTTACTCCATTTAAGGTGGTCTTAAGCTTATCTCAAAGATTTGGGTAGAGAATCAGATGCCTTACTCCATTTAAGGTGGAATTATACCTATCTCAAAGGATGATAATAGGATGCCTTACTCCATTTAAGGTGGCCATAAACCTATCTTGAAGATTTAGGTAGAGAATTGGATGTCTTACTCCATTTAAGGTGGTCTCATATCGATCTCAAGGGATGAGAATATGATGCCACACTCCATTTAAGGTGGTCTTAAACCAATCTAAAAGATTTGATAATAGGATGCCTTACTCCAATTAAGGTGGTCTTAAACTTATCTCGATAATTTGAGAATAGGATGCCTTACTCCATTTAAGGTGGGCTTAAACCTATCTCGAGGATTTGAGAAGAAGATGCCTTACTCCACTTAAGGTGACCTTAAACCTCTCTCTAAAGAATTGAGTAGAGAAGTGGATTCCTTACTCCACTTAAGGTGATCTTAAACCAATCTCAATGATTTGAGAATAGGATGCCTTACTCCATTTAAGGTGGTCTTAAAACTATCTTGAAGATTTGTGTCACATTTGGGAGGAAAGCTCAAAGACTCACATCCAACGTAAGAGGTGGCCTGAAAAGATCAATTTGAGAAGGAAAGCACAGGAGCTCAGATCCAACTCAAGAGCTAATCACGAATATATCACTACATTCGGAAAAAAAAGCTCAGGGACTCACTTCTAACACAAGATATAGCAGGAAAATATATCTGTCACACTAGGAAGTAAAGCCCTAAGACTCATTTCCAACCTAAATGGTTACAAGGGAAATATCTGCTACGTTAGGGAGGAAAACAATGGGACTCACATCCAAACTAAGAGATAGCGGGAAAATATATTTTTCATGCCTGGAAGGAAAGCTCTAGGACTCATATCCAACCCAAATGGTGACAAGGGAAATATCTGCTACGTTGGGGAGGAAAGCACTGGGATTCATATCCAACCAAAGAGGTAGCAAAAAAATATATCAGTCACTCTATAAAGGAAAGCTCTGGGACTCATATCCAACCCAAATGGTGACAAGAGAAATATCTACTCGTTGGGGAGGAAAGTGATGGGACTCATATCCAAGCCAAGGGGTAGAGGGAAAATATATCAGTAACGCAAGGAAGGAAAGCTTTGGGACTCATATCCAGCCCAACCGGTGACAAGAAGAATATCTACTACATTAGGGAGAAAATAGTTGGGACTCGTATCAAACTCAAGAGGTAACGGAAAAATATATCTGAATCTCAATACAGACCCAGAGAATAACATGAAAATAGTGTAAAAACTTTGCGGTATTAACTTATAGATATGTGTCATGTGAAGATTGACATTGGTGATGAAAACTTGTGAAATTTTGTGGGATTTTGTACAGAATGTGAAATTCCACGGAGATGTGAAGAAAACTGGTGAAGACCAAGATAATCGTGTTGTGAAAGTAAAGAGAAATAAATTTCGAACTTGAGAGAAACAAACTCAGCAAATTTATCATTTTCTTTTCTTGTTGTCTTTATCACATTTAATTATCAAAATATATTTTCAAATATTAATTTTTGTTGATTTATTTTCAAAAATATTTTAAGTTTTAATATCAGACTTTTGTTATATAATTTTTTTTTCATTACAATTAAGAACTAGCATATGGTTTTGTTGCTCTTTATCAATTGCACGAAGAGAGAAATTTGACAAGCAAGTTGAAATCTGAAAGAAATTTTATTAATTTGCTTTAAATACGAGTTAAAGACTGAGTACATGCTGAAGTATCAAAAGACAACATGTTGAATACATCTGAAACATCATATATTGAATACATATCATAAGCTGAACACATCTGACACATGTCTCATCATATATGTTGCATCAAAATATGGTAAAAAAAGGTATCCACTGACCGTCCATCCTCAGTGGGGTGAGCTCCTTACCAAGTTGACCTACTAAGCCACCCTCGAGGGCAAGAATTCTTTTTAGTTATACTTAAAGGTGCAACCTTCTCATAGCTCATAAGGTTGTAGTTCTTCCAATTTCGGGTTTTGACGGAACCCCCATGGTATTTTATTGTCTTGCATTCTTCTGAATGTTACAGATACTCAGGGATATCACACTCATGGGATGCAGTGTTTGGCCAAGTCAGCCCCATTTCATTTTAAGACTGGCACCGAACCCATCAGTAACAGAATCTCAACGGACCCTCTGAATTCCCTAAAGCCAATGATGTTGATTTCTCTTCTAAAGAGTATGTTGCTTTGCTCGTGAAAGAAACTATGTAAAAAAATCTAACGAATTCATGGTGATCAATATGTGGAGGAATGCAATCCCCTTTCTCGTAAATATTAATTATGCAGCTGTTCGGAATGCAGTCGGGTGGTAGTATACTCCATCGAATCATCCTCTTGACCATTCTTTTTATTCCATAAGGCATTGGATCCACCTCATCGTATCTCAAAATACCTGGGGGTTCCCTTGTCTAACTTCAATAAAATTGTAGCAACAACCACATTGAATGGTTATTCTACCTTTTCTGCGCATCCATTTTTGTAGCTCTGAATAAGTTTCTGTCCTCAACAGACTAGCTCGACCTCTATCTCTTAGCTCGAATACACAGTATGAAATTTTTTTTTCATAATTTTCTGAGAAGACCCCAGTGTATCCATTTTTTGTCATTTTCTGAGAAGACCCCAATGTACAGCTCCAAGCCTTCCAATATGTTGACAATTTTACCTCAATTTTTTTCGTAGAACTCTAACTCTCTTCTCCTAACTCTACACATTCTTTCTAATTCTGTTGTGAACATCCTCTAAGACTGTCAAGGTTGTTCTCTTGTCTCAACATCTTCAGGAACCCATGTTTGATTTGGTTCTGTAGGTAATGGGATGTATGACTCAGCATTTGGATGCGCTGCCTCCCAGCCTCCCACACTAGTGGCTGTGAATTCTTAAAAAAAACTATAGCAAATTCAAATGTAAAACATTGCATCTTGGACATTCAACAAATACTCCTCCAGTATATGCTCCCATAAGAATCTCAACATTGCACGTTGGGCAACACTTGTAAGATTCATGAGGTGTTTCTATGTGTATCGACTCTGTGGCCGGTTCTAACTCATCCTCTGTACTAGGTGGGCTAGAAGAGGTCTCCTTCATGCATGGCTCATACATCATTCCCTCAGGAGTCGGGGTAAGTAGACCTGCTGCTTCTTTCTTCCATCTTCTTTCTTCTCGTAGGAAGGATCTATGTTTGCGTCGGCTGGAATTGTGATGCTGAGTTCTTCTGAGAGGTGCATCTGACATTCTCTCTTCATCGACACTACTAAATCCCCTATCAGAGCAGTTATCAGGGACTATAGATGACTGGTTCCTTCAATTGGATGATGTTGTTGAGTGATTACTTTCTTCCTCTTCCGTGAGGAGTCTTCTCCTGATGACCGATGACCTCCATTAAAGCATTCTCATAGTTTACATTGAATTGACTGAAGTCTAAGTCAAGATCTATGATACCACCCTGAGCTGCCCTTTTTCATTTAGTGTGAGGTTTAGACCATCTCTAAAAGTAAATATCAACTTTCCTCCTGACATTCTTCTGCATAAGGCAGAAAAACATCAGCGCGATGACATTCAACATGAACAAGAATAAGAACGAAGGACTTATTAAACAAAATTTTTAATTTATACATGTGTAAATTTTATTTATGTAATTTGATTTGATCTAATGAAATTTCAAAATCAGAAATAGAAGAAGGGAAATAAAGTGAGTAAATTCTAAAATTTTCATTTTATTGAGGTTAATTTAATATCAAATTTTGGACCCAATCACAGACGTTTGGCCAAATAAATAACCCCAGAACAATAAAAAATTCAAAAGGTTGGTTTCAAATAGCGTCACGTCAGGTAGTATATCTTTAGGTTGCGGCCATTGATCGGTAGCATAAGTCTTTTGCCTCGGAAATACACCAACTGGTAAGCTCCTCCTGAGTAAACTTCCTCTATGGTGAATGGTCTCTCCCAAGTTGGATCAAAATTTTCACCTACTTTGCGGTGTGCAAGAATCGGTCTCCTGAGAACGAGATAAAGGTCACCAACTTTGAATGCCCGTGGGCGGACCAATTTTTCATGAGCCTGCACCATCCTTTCTTGGTAGAGTTTCAAGTGTCGTTGGGCTTCTAGTCATTTTCCTTCGAAACTTTTCAATTCTTCAAGTTTGAGTTTTGCTCTTTCTTCAGTTGTGATTTGGTTGGCAACAGTGACTTTGAGAGACTGTGTCTGAACTTCAAGAGGTAGTACGGCTTCGGACCCGTACACAAGCGTGTAGGGTGTACATTAAGTGGGAGTCCTGAACTTTATCTGATAGGCCCACAAAGCTTCTAATAGTTTATTATGACAATCTTTTTTATTTTCATCCAGTGTTTTCTTTAGAATCTATACGAGTGTTTTGTTGAATGCCTCGACCAGTCTGTTTCCCCTGGGATAGTAAATTGTAGAGTACCTCCAATCTATCTTATGTTATTTAACAAAATTATTAATCTTTATGCTTTTTAAGGTTGTCCCATTGTCGAAAATTACTCTGCACCATACACCAAAATAGTTTGTTTATCCTGGTTCTCAAAAAATTGAAGGACGTGCTGTGTTGTAACCTCTGGTAACGACATTGCCTCTACCCATTTGGAGAAATAATCCATAGTGGCAAGAATGAATATATGTCCTTTAGAGGATGGAGGATCTATCAGACCTATTATGTCAGTGCCCCAACACTCGAATGGCGACGAGGCAACAGTTGGGTGTAGCACATTCAGAGTTAGTGTAAAACCACCTCACGCACTTGACAAAGGTGGCACCTTCTTGCTGTATCCATGCAATCAAATATCATTGCTGGCTAATAATATCCGAGTCTTTTGATCTTCATCTTTATCTTTGGCCTTGACTGGTGAGCACCACACAATCTGGTATGGACTTTCTTGACAATATTTTGTGCTTCGACTGTACTTAGACATCTCAACCACATCTGATCAAACAATCTTCTATAGAGTAAATCACCCACTAGAGCATATGAGACAGCCTTTCTTATGATATGATGCGCCTCGGACTTGTCTTCTGACAACTTTTTAGTTTGCAAATATTCTATTACTGGCTTGCGCCAATCTTCGTTGATGCCAGCAACTGCAATCATCATTCCTTCTTCTTTTTCAAGTTTATGTAAATTTTCAAGGTCGGTCTGAGACAAAACTCGTCTTCCTTACACATTAATGTCAATGGAATCCTCTGGTGGACATGCTAGTTCCTTAGCAAGTTTCACTAGAGCGTCAACACTGGTGTTATCTCCTCAAGGAATCCTATATAGAGTTACACTAGGAATCTATTCTATAAGCTTCATTGGGTACCGATGGTATTTTGCTAGCTTTGGCTTAAAAATCTTGTATTGTTCGGCAACTTGTTGGATGGTGAGTTGTGAGTCGCCATAGATGACAATATTTGTTATGTCCATGGAGATCGTCAACTCCAACCTGGTGATTAGTGCTTCATATTCTGCTTCATTATTTGTACATGGCTCTATCAGGTGATAGGAGAATCTCAACATGCCCTTATCTGGCATGATGAAAATCAGACCAACTCCTACTTTGCCTAGTATAACCATTTCTGATCCTTCGTCTTGCCAAGCTGAAGAAGCTCCATCAAAGTACTTTTCCCAATGCTTGGCATTGGACAATTCTATTTATAGTATTTGTTCATCTAATAATCTGTCGTTGAGTGGGGACCCAGTTGGAAGTGGGTGCGCTGCAAGAAAATCTACTAAAATTTGTACCTTGATAGCGTGGATGGGAACAAAAGTTATATCAAATTGCAATAAAATCATTGACCACCTTGCTAAACGTTCGGAGAGTGTTGGTCGGGTCATTAAATATTACAATGGATTAACTTTTGAAATAAGGGTAATTTTATGAGAAAACATCTAATGCCTAAGATTTTGGGCAGTGAAAATTAAAGCTAGAAAATGCTTCTTAATAGGTGGATACTTTACCTCCATCGGTATTAGATGGTGACTCAAGTAGTATAGTGCATTTTCCTTACCCTTATCATTAACTTGGGCTAACAAGGCTCCGAGAGAGTCGTCTAAGGTCGCCGTATAAAGTATCAACTATTTTCCTGGGACAAGGGCTGCCAAACAGGACGTGTCATTAAGTAGTTATTAACCTCCTCAAAAGCACGTTGGCATTTCTCTTCCTAAATAAATTTTCCATCCTTTTTAATTAATGTCGAGAAGGGCTGACACCTACCTGAGAGATTAGAAATAAAACATCTCAGATTTATTGATTTTCCTTAGAGGGAATGTAGTTTTTTCAAGGTTTTGGGAGGAGGTATTTCCAAGATAATTTCAATATTATCCAGGTTGATCTTGATTCCCTGATGACAAACAATGAATCCTAGAAATTTCTTGGATGTGACCCCAAATTCGCACTTTAAGAAATTTCTCGGATATTGTCGTAATCATTCGAATACGATCCTCAAATCTCAAAAATGGTCTATTTTCTATTTTCTTTTGATGACCAAATCATCCACGTAGCATTCCACTTAGTTGTGAATGAGGAAGTCAAAGATCTTCATCATTGATCGTCGATATGTTGCTCTGTCATTCTTTAACCTGAATGGCATCACTGTGTAGCAAAAGAGCTCAATTGGTGTCCTGAAGGTTGTAAGTGTTACATCCTCTGGAGTAATCTTGATGTGGTTGTAACCTGAAGATCCATCCATAAAGAAGAAAATCTCATGTATTGATGCAATGTCCACCAATAATTCTGGTATCGGTAGTGAAACTTAATCTTTTGGACATACTTTGTTTAGATCCCTGAAGTCGACACATACACGGATTTGTCCATTTTTTTTCTTAATTGGTACAATATTGGCTAACCATGTAGGGTATTGCTCTTCTCTTACAAAGTTAGCATCTATCAATTTTTTCACCTCAACAATGACTTGTTGCTATAACTTGTGGCGCATTCTTCTGGGAGCTTGTTTTACTGGGGTCATATCTTTTTCCACAACGAGCTTATGAACTTCTACTCCTGCTGATAGCTCTGATATTTCATCATAACTTCAGGTGAAGCAATCTTTAAATTCTGACAATAATTTGATCAATTATGTGGATTCTTCCTCATTCAGTAAGGAACTTATAAAGGTGGGTCGGGGCTGCTCCTCAGTCCCGAGGTTGATTTCTTTTAATTCATCCACTGTTGACTTAATTTCTTCTACAAATTCCGGTGGAGCATCACCTATTAATTAATCTTGAGAATCATCCTCTTAATTGAGGCAATCCTCTTCCAATTCACTAGCAATAACCATGAAAACTTTTGAATCATCGACTAGTCCTATAGTACCAAATCCAAGGCCTTCTTTCAAATTAAGAGTTCAACTTTTAACATTCCACAACTTTTCAAAAAGTCGTAGCTTATCTTTTGGCATTTATTTTGGCACATATCCCTTTTAAATTAACTTTTGTACACAAGGAGAAAAATAATAATTCCATTAGTTCATTAGATTCCTCATCCAAATTTACATGAATTTCAAGACTGGTAGAAGGGGAAGCAGGGTAAAACTTAATCGGCTTCAAACCAAAACTACAAACTTCTTTGAACTTTAAGCACTCAACCTTTTGAGAGCAGATTGGTGTAAAGGTCATGACATTCACATAGTGGTTGATTCAATCATACATTGACTCATATTCATCTTTCTCCACATCTTCTAAGGAGATCTCGTACTAAGGTTTCTTCTGTTTTATCATCATCATTTCTTTCTCGGAACTTTCTTCATTAGAACTTTCTTCCATGTCAATGTTGATGGTTGGCCTAGTTCGTTCAACAATCGTGTTTGTTCTTCGTCGTCCATGACCCTAGCCTCGATCTCGGGTGTATGGGCTAAAAGAACCTCAACCACCTCGTTGTGAAGAGATGATAGTAGATTGTCGAAGCGTAGTTAAATGGCCTCTTTTTGTGATTCTTCTGAATCTTGTACTTCATTCGCCACAATTTCAAGGGAAAAGACATTTTTTTCTTTGGAGGTGCATAGTAGGTGGCATCTTCATGGATGCCCACTTCATGAACTGAAAATGGTTTAAATCTCCTTTAATGTAATGTTCTTGTCCTTTTTTGAAATATTTGATGCATTGGTGCAAAGATGATGGAACCATATTATGTTCGTGAATCCATGTCTTCTAAGTAGAGCATTGAAAGAGGTTTTTGCATCAATAATGTGGAATTTTGCAGTTGTTACTAGTTCTCCATCTTTCATTAATAGTGTAATCAATCCAAGGGATCTTTCTCCCTTCTGACTAAATCCTCTTAACATCATTTTATCAGTTACAAGCTCTTGAGCTTCAATATCCAAATATGCTAATGTCTGTAGACTCATTAGGATTAGTGATGCTCCCGGATCTATTAGAACTTTGGACTATACAAATTTGCTGATGTTGACAAAGATGTAGAGCGGTCAGTTATGGGCAGCAGTGTCGAGCAACAAGTCTTCATCTGTGAAGATTATCTCAGGTTATTCTTTTAATGAGCAAACTTCATCCAAGGATGTGCTGGCCAATTATGCTAAGAAAATCTCTGGGTCAAACAAGGCTGTAACCAGAGACTCTCTCATCTCCTTTGACAGAGTTAGAACATCGTAAATGCTCAGTTTGGCTGACAACCTCCTAAGACGAGCTAGCACGTTATAATCTACTTTATACGATCCTCTAATCTTTATTTTATTATGTGGTTCTTCCGTTGGCGGAGGTGGAGGTAGCTCTTGTTAAGTGACTATTTGTTTTCCTTTATCCATTGGAGCTGACCTCGGGGTTAACACTTTCCCGCTCCTTAGATTTTCTTCAGTGAAGTCTTCTTCCTTTTGAGATGTTGTAGGCAAAATCACTGGAATTTCTTCTTCTTCTTTAGAGAGATCCAAGTTGATGGCTAGCAGTGCACAGTGGTACTCGAGGACTGACTTCTCACTCCCAGTGTTATCGTAACTGATGTCGTTGACATCTTCTTCATTCTCACTAACGAGTTCATCAGACTCAAGTATAATTTGAGGATTGGTTTGAGAATTGAGATTGGAGTTATATTGAGCAAAATCAGTTATGTTATCATTAGAAATTGTTAAAATGTAGCTGAAATCATAAATATCATATTCATAATACCTGTGGGGCAAAAAGATATTCATACATGGTCAGGGGTTTGAGGATTTTCTTATCCAAATCTGAGACAACCAATCTAATAGAGGCAGCCCTTATCCTACCCCTCACGCTATCGGTCTTCGTGAAATCATTCTTCTCTTTCTCTTCTAGTTACGGTGATTTCTCTAGCAAAATCTCCAACTTGGACAGAGAAGGTTGTAGACTCTGAACGACTGCCTGTATCGAAGCATTTTTAATCTGATCCAGTATCTTCTTGGATGATTGCTCCAAACTGTGCTCCATCCATCCTTTTCTACATATGGATCTATCATAATGATTGGCTCAGCCGAAATCATATTCACAGAACCCTTTTCAGGTTCTTTTAAATATTCCTCTGGGATTGTTATATTTCCTTCTTTGTAATTCCTCTCGAGCCAATCCTTTAAAATGAAACAGCCTTCTATTGTATGTCCCAACATTTGGTGGTAGGGAAAAAAATTAGGATAGTCTTTATTGTCAGCTTCTTCAGTCTTTCTTGGTTCTAGCAACCTAAACTCTGGCTTATTCATCAAGTTTCTAAACATTTTTGGCATAGCCTCATCTTTGAAAGAATACACTCTTCTCTTTCATTCTGCAAGAGTTGGATTTATTCTACCACTTGTTTGTTATGATCCTCCCTGATATGATTGCTGGCTAGATTGGCCATACTGCTTTATTTGTTGCTGAGCATGCTGTGACGATTGCTGGGAACTTTGGTGAGATTATTCTGTCTGTATCTTTATTGACTACTTTCCTTTATCGACCGTTGCCACTATTTCGGACTTCTTTTCAAATGCCTGGTTGTCCTAGATTTCCTTGCTTTCTCTTGAGAATCCATATGTTTAACTTCCTCCTATAAATTGCTGGCTTTGCTTAGTAGTTTCTTGAAGGACTTGATGGTGAGTCCCTTAAGCAAGCATGTTACTGGCCCATCGATGCTTTTGAGTAGAATCTCATTCGCATGTTGTTCCTGTAATTGAGGTTCACATTTCATGCTGAGGTTTCTCCACCTCAAGATGTAATCCACTAAGGTCTTGTAAGGCTTATGCCTCTATATTACAAGATCTCTCATCCTGACTATTTATATGCAATAGTATAACAATATATAATTATATTTTTCATTTATCTTTCCTTACTTTGCAACAATACAAAAAACTTAATCTTGGAGAAAATAAGAATTTAACTTTTTAACTTAATATATATTTGGATACTACAGAAGTATACGTATCGTTATCAAGTAATATAAAACTTTTTGATTAAGCCTCGAATATCGAACCCAAAGGGATTGTTCATAGTATGCGATAATTAAAGTAATGAACTTTCTACTTTAAAAAGACAAATACTTAAGCTATAGTTTTTATCACAAGAATGAAATTTAAACTCATTTTGGTATTTTTAATGTTTGAAAATGACATAAAAACTTAATAAAGATAACTTGAGTTTATGTAAAAGAAAAGCACTAAATACGAAATATCTTTCTCCTTCTCATGAATTAGTAATAAGTATAGGAATTCTGTTGTGGAATTATTCAAATTTTGTTATGCTAAATAGGAGCAATATTATTCTTTTCCTTTACTAGAGATGCTATAAAGAACATTGGTTAATTTAAAGTTTGAATAGTTCTAAAGAACGGTTAGGCAGAGAAGATATTAGCTCTCACTCTAGAGTTCCCTCGGTTCCCTCCACCTAGGGGCTAACATCTCGTATCACAACCTAAAACAATAAACCAAGTTGGCGGCTTTAGCCTGTCGCTCTAAAGTCCCTTAACTCTACACCCTTCAAAGATTATATCCCTATTTATTTGCACTCAATCACATGAACTACATTCTCATTCATACAATCTCACGTGATTCTTTCCAATTCTTGACTGAGACAATACCAGCCTGGTTCTTACATTTTCTCACAATAAAATTTAACATCTAGGTGGGCCAGATTAAGAAGTAAATGAAGTGCATGGAATTAAATCATCACAACTGCTTCCAACATTAAAGATTAATACTCTCCACTACTCCATCCAACACTTTAATTACTTATCATTTTAAGGAGAAAGATAAAGAAAACTTCTCAGAATTCATGGAGAAAACAAAACCACACTTTAGTTTAAAAGTAGAAATCATTGTCAAACAACGAAGTCACAATTAAAACCAAAAGTAGTTTAAAAAAAAAGATAAAAACTTATCTCAAATCCTCCACCAAACAGAATCTATGGAGAAAACAAAACCACACTTTAGTTTAAAAGAAGAAATCATTGTCAAACCAACACTTGGAGAAAACAAAACCACACTTTAGTTTAAAAGTAGAAATCATTGTCAAACCAACAAGAAGTTTCCATTAAAACTAAAAGTAGTTTAAAACAAAGATAAAAACTTATCTCAAATCCTCCACCAAATTCTTGAAGTTCCTTTAAATCACTTCTCTCTTACAACACTCTTAAATCTCAAATTAAAACTATAAACAAAAGGAAAATAAATTTCTGGGGCCTGAAATT
The DNA here is from genome assembly GCA_002079205.1 of Phalaenopsis hybrid cultivar. Lineage (NCBI taxonomy): Eukaryota > Viridiplantae > Streptophyta > Magnoliopsida > Asparagales > Orchidaceae > Phalaenopsis > Phalaenopsis hybrid cultivar. The sequence continues at coordinate 91,343 of JXCR01143632.1, forward strand.
TTCTCTAAAAGCTTCTTCCAGAACTTCTTCAAGAACTTTTCAAAACTTCTTAAGATTTTCAGGACTCCCCCCTCAAAAAGTCTCAACTCCTTTTATAATTTCCAAGAGGTGCCTTGGTATCTCTTCAAAATGTGTCCTGATTTGATGTATTTATCAAGGGATGCCTCCTTTCACAAGTTCATTAATTATATTTTCATCCTTGGAGGTTATAACCACCCATTTTTGCCAATATGTGTCTCAAATTTCCCTTTAAAATTCATCAAAATGAATTAACCCATCAAGTAACTGTCACTGGCGCTTAAGTCCGGGGCCTCTGATTCTTAGGTGTGGCCTTCTCTATTTCACCGACACTTAAGCGCTGGTTCTGGCGCTTAGGCACCAAAATACTTTTGCATCATTTTTACGTTTTTGCTCCAAATTTGATCCTTTTTCACTCCTTTTAGCATTTTTTCACCATTTTACTTGTACCTGAAAGAAAAACACACAAATACCTTCCATTAAAGCATAATATCTAAAAAATAGGGATCAAAATGTGTCTAAAAAAACTATATATATTAGGTGTATCAATCTCCAACCGAAAAATGATCTTGTGCTTCAACAAACCTCTTTACAAACATCTGTTCTAATTCGGTGAACATCTTGACAGATCTGTTAGGTAGCTCGGCATACCAATCGAAAGCAATCTCTGATAGGCTGCTGTCAAGTTATCGAAAGAGTAAGGCTTCGTTACCTCCGGTGTTACCACAACTGGCTCAAAAATGTGATATATATTACCTGGAATTTTCGGTCCTGTCAAATATCTTAAACTTCAGTGTCACAAAACCCTTAAGGTAGGGTACTGCATCAAATTCCTTAGGGTAAGGTCTACCCCTCAAAATTAATGCACCATGATTAGATTGGGCTAAAGCCTCTCGAACCTGTTGTTCGGCCAATTGTTTAATATCCTTCTCCGGTATGGTACTTGGTGAGGAATCTTTCTTTTGCTGCTCTTCTCCATTAGCGGAGGCAACTTCTCTTCGTTCATCGGTAATATGGATTATTTTAGGCTGGTTGGATCCTGGAGAAGCTTCCTGTTGTGACTGGGATTATCCATTAACTATAGTCATGGCAGGCATGGTGGAAACCATCTCTTCTATTCTCTTTTCCTTTTGCATAATTTGTTCATCGCTTAGGAAAATGGCTCTGCGCAAATCATCTGCGGTGTTCCCTTCAATAAGAGGTTGGGCATCACACAAATGTAGTGGCTCTAGTCTTGATGACATGAACATCCATGAAATCTTCATCGAGATAATCATTGAAATCAAAATCTTCATCATCATCTTCAATGATCACCCCATGTTCTTTGGCTAACTTAGAAATCTCAGCTCCGAGCTTTTCAACTTTCTCTTCAATTATTGCTTCTTGGATCATTTTGAGATATGGAGGATTTTCTTTAGCATCCTTCACTTGTTATCAAATTTTGGAGTAGTAGCTGCGATGATATTGGATACTTCAGACTTTTGATTCATTCCACCATTCTGACCTGCGAGCTCATTAGACCATATTGTTATGGAAACTTTGGGTACTCACACCTTCTTTCTCGACAATGATGACTTGAGACAGGGTGTCTCAACAAAACAACGACATGTCGGAGAGAGGCATGGTCCCCGTAGTGCAAACCAAACACAATATTGGGTAACTTCTTTATCTTTTCCTTTTTTGGGGGCATTTTTATGGGTAACAATTGGTTGAGTCCTCAGACCCGGACGTGACTTAACCGGTCAATGTCTTGCAGACCTTCGAGCAACAGGGGTAACAACATTATCGGTAGTAATGACATTATCAATTTGACTTCCTAGACAGAATCTGACTGGAATACGTGTTGCTAAAGCTTCAGCTGTCTTGTGGGACTGTCGAGTAGTCCTGGCATCTTTCAGAATTTCCTTCTTCTTTTGAGGTGACACCACGCATCCCACTCGTTTAAGCAGTTCGACCATTGAACATCCTTCTTTAGTGGTCATTCTCTGGAACACTGTGCAAACTTTAGTGATAGGAGTGAGCTTCTCCCTCTCCTCACTATGAGGATGAAGTAATAGTAAAGTAGTAAAAATCTTTTGAATACTCTCATATCCATTAGTATCACCAGTGGGTAAAACCTACTCCCTTGCAGAAGAGGAGAGGTCTCTGGTAATCTAAGTTCCTCCTCGTGAGGAAACTCATCATCTGGCACTTTTTTTTGAAATTTTTGCTTTAGCGGCCTTTTAAGCCTTTTGATTGCGGTTCTTTCTCTGCGATTGGGTAAGCGCTGCAGATTTTGAACTTGAGCCGATCTCAAACACTGATGGAGAGATGGTAATTCTTCAGTTTCATCTTCTATGATCATAACCTCCTTTCCTTTAGTAGAAAAGGGGACAACTGATTTGGCAGGTGCTGGGGGAGCGGTGATTTTCACTTTCTTGCACAAAGGGAATTCTTGGAGACAGTCCAAGTTAAATTCAACAGTAGGCTCCTAAACTTCTGGAGTGGTGACTTTCATTACAATGAACGAGGCCTTTTCAAGTATGACTCCAAGTTCGTTGAATCCAATTCCAAACTTGATGGTGGGAGACACATTGTGAACATTGCGGTTGGTTGGTAAATTGGCGGAGAAAGTGAGTGTTGGGCATGCCATTACAGCAACTTCAAAAAGAAAGTTTTGGAGTTAGATATTTAGCCAACACTTTGTAATTCTAGTGCGAACACTTAAAATTAACAAAGGCCAATCTTTAGACTGGGCAATCCTTATTTAATTTTTAGTTTGGTGAAGATTTTAAAATTTTTGAAAGTAGAGGAATTTAATTAATTAATAAAGTTTAAAGAGCAAGCGCAGTACAACACAATTTGACTTAATTTGTAAAGTAGCAAACCAAACTTGAAAGGGAATAGTGAAGTTTAATACCCATTGCAAGACCAACTTTACAATGCACCGTGCCCAGGCAAAATCAGTCCACCAACACACCTATCCAAGGTCTGGCCCCACACAAAAGACAAAAGTCCTAACAAAATCCTGAACCTCTCTATCCAAAGGTGATTAAACATACGATTCTGAAGTCCGAAAGAGTTGACCGTACTTACCCAAGAAAGAAATGGGTGAAGCATGCGAAAGGAAGAAGGGAAATTTTGCCCATAAGGGACATAGACATATTACCAATGTATAAAGATAATATTCCATGATTAAAATGCAGAGAGAAGATAGTTCCCCAGCAGAGTCGCAAAAAGCTATCGACACAATTTTTTTGGGGTATGTCGGTCTCCAGAATCGGAATCTCGTTGCATGCTTTGGAGGGACATTTAATTTATATATTTAAGTTTAGAAAAATATGAAATCAAACTGATCTCATACCGTTCAAAGTTTAGATGAAAGAGCTAAAGCTATGCATCTATCCCGAAAGATAAACACAAGACTTGAGGGTGAGGCTTGATCAAATAAACTAAGAAAGATATGACATCCATTTGGTCCACAAAATCATTTTATTATAAGCCTAAAAGTTCCCATATTTAACATAAAAATTTAAATAGGGTTTATATTAAGTTTGGTTTGGAAAAGCTTCCTATAACGGCAAGCCCCTGTAGTTAATTACATCTTAGATAACCGAAGTCACTTAAGAAAACTCTCAATAAAAATCAAGGGATACTATCTTCAAGAATTTCAAAGGATGGTACTTTTAATGAGATCAGACAAAGAGGTGTGAAATGGGAATGACTCAAATTTAGAACACTTAATTTTTGGAGTATGAAGAAAGAAGAACTAGAGGATGTCACGGATTCTGAGGAGAACTTCGGTGACTTCCCAAGCTATTCTACTGTTTGTCTTGAATTTAGAGTAGAAATATTTAAGTGTTTCATCCTGCCAATTTTATTAATTAGGGCTTACATTCGCATGAAAAAATCAAACAAATAGCCTGGAAGATGTGAGGATTTAGGTCATGATGAACGACAACCTTGGAATCCTACGATAGGTTAGGGCTTAAATTGCATAGCAGAGTTATACAAAGGCCTAAAGATAAGTTGAGAGTTTATGTTGCATAAGTGGATAACCTGGAAGTCCTATGGATTGTTGTTTAATTCTAAGGAAAGATATGTTGTTGTAGATCCTCTTTCTATTAAAGATGGTCATGTTGCCCACAATGTAGCTCTAAGCTCCTAGTTGTAGCGAGTTTTAAGGTTTCTAATGTGTCAAGTCCTGATGTGAAATCAAATGTTTCCTAAGGTTATGATTATTTAAATATTATGGGGGATGTTAAAGTTGATTAAAGAGACAATGATTAGGATCCTACGGTTCCCTTGTTTCGGCACCACTATTTTTCTTTCGGATTCACTTAGTTCAAATGAATTTACTAAACTCAACTTAATGACTTCCATTCTTTCATTTAGACCATGGGAAATCTGATTAGCAACCATATGTTACCTCCTCCAAGGAATTCTCGATCATCCAATAAAAATGTTTTAATTTAGTTGCAATCTTTTGTTTTGTTTTGTTTATGATTAAATTTTGAGTTGTCTTACATTTTGAATGTTGTGGCAATGAGTTTTATCATGTTCAATTTTAGTTTTAATCTTATTACTGTGGCTATCCTAAAATTTTTGGTTTTGAGATGCGAGGTGACATTGTTATTTAACATGCAATTTTATAAGCATGAAAAGTACAGTAAAGAAAGTGCAAGAAAAGAAGGTACTGTAAACTATGAAAGCGTACCTGTCGAGTCTTCTCGTTCCTCCACCTAAAACTTTAGTATATTTTACAGTAAACATTTATAATTTGTAGGAAATTAAAGCCTATAGGTAGGTTTGTCACAGGACTACTGAATCCTATGTCATAACTTGGTGGGTCCTATTTATTTAAGTGTATGGATGACTTCTCAAGCAAGGCATAATGAGTTTGATTGTGCTTCAAGATATCCAAGAGAGTGCGTGAAAGATCCATGGACTTGGTCCCGGACATCTCATAATCTCTTGAAAGGTCTTGAGTTCATTCAGATTCATTATATTGCTTAAGAACACATCCTTATCATACCCTTATCCTCAATGAACTGATGTTCTAGCCAACCCTAAGGATGGGGTAATTATCACTTGTTATTTCGTTTATAAATTATGTGGGTGAAAGTCTTTAGAGGGAAAATTGACTTGATTAAGAAGCTTAGCCAGTTTGATCTTTAAAGAATGGGTTTGTAGTGTTTTAAAAAGTTTTTAATTAACTATAGATTATTTTCTAAACCTTATTAGTCAAAATTTTGATTAAGCCTAGTTCACTACTAAGCCCTTAGAAGTTAATGGGTAGGTTTGCAATTTTAAGAAAAAGGCTTTTAGTGGAAAATTAAATTTTATATTTTTCTTAAATCCTTCTAAGCCCAAGGAACCCAAATAAAGAAATTTCATATTTTTTTTATTTATATTTTAATTATTAGAATTATTTTAGTGAGAAATTGAAGAAAATTCATTTTAAGCCTTCAAAAATTAATATCTTGATTTAGAAAATTAGGAAGATTATTTTAATTGGTCTCAAGTGATCAAGAAATCAAATGTGACATTTTATGGTATTTTTATAATTTTGCGATTTTTATGATTTTTAATTAATTTTTAATTATTTAAAGCTTAAAAATATCTCAAAAAATGAAGTATTTATTTTAGTTAAACTTTTATTTTTCTTAGGTTCCTCTTGTCACAAGGAGCTCCCAAAACCAATTTGGTGATTTTTTCAGTTGTATTTTAATTATCATAATTATTTTAGTCTCAAGAAATGTCATTTCACTTAATTAATCCATTTTAGTGTTCAAATTAACTCTAATGGACTTGAAAATTTTATGGAGAGCTCCTCTATCATTAAATTATAGTGGATAATAATTTTTATGTCATTTACATTTATATTTTCTCTAATTTAATTTTATTTGATTTATAGAGGTTGGTGACAATTAGGATTATTTTTAATAGGTTAAACCAAGTTTATATTTTTCTTAGGGTCCTCTGACCACACTGAACCTATCAAAACTAGTTTTGTATTTTTTGATTAATAGTTTAATTATTATAAATTTTATACCAAAACAAAGACAATTAACTTGAATATTATATATCTCTTACTAGAGATCTCCACTAACCTTGAAAAAAACAGGGAAGATCCCAAGTCATGGTGAAATGTCTATGCAAATGGAGAATTCAAATAAGAAATTCACTATTTAATTAATTAAAAAAGACACATGCATCAAACAAACATGAAACTAGTTCCACATTCTTCTCCTCTCTTCACTGAGCAAGAGGGTAATTTTATTTTATTTTTAAGATTTTTCCACACCAAGATATGAATTTTTAAAGTTCTGGCCATTAAATAATTCAATAAACCCCTAATTTCCTATTTCTCCAGTGTAGCACCACCTCATCCTCATCATCTCTGACCTTTCCATCAGGCGGCTTCTGGTTAGGCGTCGCCGGACACCTCAGTGCTGACTCGGCCCACGGTTCATGTTCCACTCCTCTGTCCAGCTCCATCACGACCGTCCATTTATTACACGTGTGATCCAATGGCTGTGGGTCATCATCCCCAAATCCCTATCCCGAGAACCGTCCAACTTCAAACATTAATATCTCTTTTGATACTCAACCAAATTAACTGTGGTTTGTTCTTATAGACTCATCTTGACTAGGAGAATATATCCATATGGTTAATCAAAACATAAATCAATTATATAAGCATGGAGATTTAAAATAAGCTCAGTTTAGAGTTAGGTTTCAATACCTTTGCCCAAGAGGTGTGGCCTCAATTGGGTGCTTCCAAAAGCTTACCTGGAGTCCAAAGAGCTCCTAGATGAAGCCTCAAGTAGTGGTAAAATGCCTAGGTATGAAATCGACTAAGGCCGATTTAGGCGGTTGATCAAAGTTGACCATAGGGTGTTCTGGTGATGTGGTTTTTGTGGGGGATCTTCTTCACTCACTCGAGGGATGGTGTGGGTGCAATAAATTTGGATTTAGTGGAGTCTAGAGGGATGTCCAATTTCGGGCTTCATTTTAAGCTCCAAAATTGAGCTCAGGTAGTGGATTTGAGGGCTTGAGGATGGTTGGATTGAACTTAGTGAGTCTTGAAGAAGCTTTGGGATCAATTTGATAGAGTCTCCCTAAGAAATTTCAAGCTCTCTCCCCTTGGTCGTGGAGGGTGACTTTAAATAGAGGGGCTTGGAGGCTGCAATTGGGCCAACCGGTGGGTGGTTTTGGTTGCTTAGGTGGAAAGAAGAAAGGCACTAATAGCCAATTGGACTTGTACACATCAGGTGGTTTCAATTTTTAGTTTCAGCCAAGTTGGAGCTTTTAGATTTGGATTTTTTGGCAACCAAGGTGGTCGGCCGGCAAGGCTCAGGTCACCATCTGACTCAGGGAGGTCAGGGTTTAATTTTGGTGAATTCAATTAAGGTTGGTCATGTATATAGGCTTTGGATTAAAATAGGATGTGGGAAGGGTCAGTTTGGTTCAATTTAGGTCAATACATGATTTTGGGTTGGGCTCGTCCACCAAGGAAGGTTTGGGTGCTGAGGGAAATCAGGTGGTTTAGTTGGGTTAGAATGGTGAAGTCCACATCCAGTGTATTAGTGATAATTGTGTGCTTAAGTGCGTCATGAGATTGGTTAATCCTGTTTGAGGGGACCACTAAAGAGTCTCCTCCATTTGCCTAAGACAGCATGGTGACATGAGCATGACTCATATGGCTTGCATGTGGCTTGGAGATGGCTTCATGGATTGTCCTTGGCTTGGTCAATTTTCATGAGAATGGATTTTGGATTTATGGGGTATTTTTGGTGAATTTTTTAGTGATGCTTCATTTGGAATGATTTGATTATGGATTTAGAACTTAGGGAGTGATATTGATCAAAAGGTTGTTGGGGAGGAAAATTATCATATGGGCTTTTGATTGAAGTTAAGCTTTTGGAATGGCTTAAAAACTTGGGCTTTTAAAATTAAGGTTGAATTGGGTCCAAATTTGGGCAAACAAATATTTAATTTAATGTATGAATTTATCATGAAGGAAATGGGAAGGATCAAAAGTGGTTTTGAATTGGATTGGAATGCCAACTTGGTGGATTTAGACATAGGGTCAAACTTGGGGCTTTTTGATTTGAGTAAAATTAAGCATACAATTGGGTCAAATTGAGCTTGTTTTTGGTTTCAATTGGTATTAGGAATGTTGAATTTTGGTTTGGAATTGAAATTGGGCAAGATTGGGGTTAATTAGGTCAAGATTGGGGCTAATTTTGGGAAGTTGGGCCTTTAAGGATAATTTGGGGGCTTTTGGTCAAATTGGGTCAATGTGATGGTTCGAAATTAAAATTGAGAATATTTAGGATGATTTTTGGAAATTTTGAGAATTTTTGAAATTCTTGAAAATTTTTTGTCATGAGAGGCATTTTGGTAATTTTGGTAATTTTGAGTGTATTTTGGGAATTTGGTGAATTTTGGTTAATTTACGTAATCTCAAATACTTTGAGATTATTTTTGAATAAATTTGGGTATTTTGGATAATTTTGGGATTTTCGGCAAAAATTAGGATTGTAGGGGTCTTTTGGTAATTTGGGATTTTGGGCTAGAATGGGCAAGTAAGTCAAGAAGCCATGTCAAAACAATAGGAGCCATATGAGGAATCATTTTAGATGCTTAATATTCAGGTCCTAACCCTCTTAGCCAAGAACTAGGGTATAGGTCCATTCATATGAGCTTTCTGAAAGGAGTTAGGAGAATAAATCAAGGACAAGTGGTCCTAAGGTTTTGGGTATATGGGAAAGTGTAGTGTGTGCAAGCTAGCCTAACCAAGACCAGACCACCCAGGGTTAGTCTAAGGCTTGACCATCCTATGGGGATTCTCTTTGAGCTCCCTCATACTGACCCCACCTGCTAAGTGATAGAGGTTAGGACCAACATGTGGAACTTCAAGTTGAGAAACAAAGAGTTTAGAATTTCTAATGATGAGGACTCCCTTTCTAGTCCTCTAGGAATATTCAATAGGAAAGTCATATGGCTACACCCTAGGCTACTAAAGAGGAAAAACTAGACCTTAAAAAAAAAGAGGTCAACACCTACAAAATAGAGTTAGCACACCCTATAATATGTAAAGAAAATCTAGAATGACATTCATCTTATCTTCAACAATCCTACAATATAAAGTTAGCAGAAAAAGGTATTTTATGTATTTTTTTTTATTTATTGAGTTTTAAATTTTTAAATAACCTAGTCAAGATGACCATGGCTCCATCGTCCTGGTGTCATTGGATAACTTGATCTACTTAGTTTGAAATTAACACTAAAAGGTAGTAACACAGGGACCGGAAGACTCTTATCAACATCCATGAATTGCATCCTCCAAGAAATCTTTGTAGACTAAAGCATGATGGGTTCAATTTGGGTTTGGTGATATTTGATCATTAGGTTTTATTTAAGTTTTAATATATTTTTTGGATTTTAGGGGTTAAAAATTTTAGGTTGCTTAAGACTTATTAGCCAATTGACTTTTGTCATTTCTTGTTTATTTTTGTTTGGAATGACCCGATCAGGATCTCATGGTTATGTTATTCTAGGTCATTTAGGTTTGTAGATTGATTAGTTAGAAGTGCCTAGAAGATATTTTCTTAGCAACCATGGGTTACCTTCATCAAAATATCTTCTCAAACCTAGTTACATTTATATGTTCAAGTTTAAGTTTTAATGTCTTTTAAGGTAAATTTTATGCCATTTTGTATAGTCCAGATTATTCACGACTTAGCTAATATGTGCTTTATTTTCTGAAATTGAGAAATAAAACCGTATTTAACCTTCAATCACTTGGCTTAAGATTGATTCTTAGAATAATTCAAGATGAGTTGAATTAAACTAAAGAAGGATTTTCAGGTAATCCAAATTTAACCTTGATTAGGTTAGTTGTCTTTTAGATTATCTTCAAGCTTACTTAAGCATACTAGGATAAACCCAAACTAATTTAGGTTGATTGTAATCAAAATTAATTAGATTTAATTAGGGAGACTTAAGTTCAAATAACCTTAAAATTAGGTAAAAGTTTAAGTTAATTTAAACTTAAATTATACTTTAAGTTTGGGTAAGACTTAAATCAATCCTAGAATCAAAGTTTGTTTGAACTCAAAGTTTAGTTCCATTGTGGATAACCAGAGTTAAGACAAGTTATCCAAATTATTCAATTGAATTTGGCTTAACTTGAGTTGAGTCTGGTTAAACATGTAGTTCAACTGAAAGGAATCTAAAGCAAGCTAGATTCCTTAAGTCTAAGTTAAGTTGGATCTAGGTCGGATCTAGGTTGGACTAGACCCAATGGAGTTTATATTGGTGTTGAATTTACGTAGGGTATAATTTAGTTTAAATATAACTTTAAATTCAACTTGGGCTAGAGTTCATGTGGATGAGACTTAATGTTTTAGGCTCAATGTCAGTTGAACCTAAAATCAATTAACTCTGATGTAGAATGGGTTAAGAGTTGAAATTAAGCTAATTATAAGATAAATTAGGCTTATAAGCTTAGTTTTAATCAAGTCTAATTTAGTTAAGACTTGATTAGATAATTTGGTCTAATGTATCTAAGACCTAATTCTCTATTGATTTAATTAAGTCTAATGTCATTAAGACTTAGTTAATTAATTAGATTTAATTTGGATTAAATATTATTAGGATAGGGTTTAACTAAGACTAATGTGTTTAAAACTTAGTTAATTAATTAGTTTTAATTTATATTAAACCTAATTAAGATAGGTTTTAGTGGACATAGATTAGATTAGCTTAAACCTAAGGTTTAAGTTGACTTAGGTTTGATTTGGGTTGAACCTGAGGTTTAGGCTCATTTAGGTTCAATTTGGGTTGAACCTAAGGTTTGGGTTTGCTTAGGTACAATTTGGGTTGAACTTAAAGTTTAAGGTTAAGTCCATTTTGGTTTGGATATAGACTTAGGTTCAATTTAGGTTAAACCTAAGAGTCAAGGTTAAGTCCAATTTGGTTTGGATTTAGGCATATGTTCAATTTGCGTTGAACCTAAGGTTGAAAGCTAAGTCCAATTTGGTTTGTACTTTGACTTAGTTTCAATTTAGTTTGAACATAAGGGTTAAGGTTAAGTAAGTCTAATATGTGTTAGACTTAAGGACATAAGTTTAACTAAGTCTGATGTAGTTACAACTTAATTAATTAATTAGGTTTAATATAGGTTAAACCTAAATAAGATAGGTTTAACTAAGCCTAATGTGGTTAATACTTAGTTAATTGATTAGTTTTAATTTGTATTAAATTTAATTATGATATATGTCGGCACTATTTTGGTTGTGGAGTTGTGAAGTTTTCAGATGCTAGGATGGATATCCTAACACCCATCTTAATTTAATTTAATGTATATATATTTGGAAGAAATAGTATTTTGTATTTTGTAAAATACAAGCCCACATCAATCTCATATCCTCAGTAGTTTAAATAAATGAGCCTAATACCTTAAGCAATGTATCAACCCCGAAGGATAAATACACAACTTACTGGTAAGGCTAGAATAAATAAACTAATGATTGTATGACATCTATTTAAATCCATGAAACCATTTTATTTATAAGCCAAAAATTTCCCCTATTTAATACGAAGGATTAAATAGGGTTTATATTAATGTTGGGTTCGAGAATGCTTCCTATAAGGGCAAGCCCCCATAGCTAATTACATCTTAGATAACCGAAGTCACCTAAGAAAACCTTAGATAAAAATCAAGGAATATTGTCTTCAAAGAGGTTAAAGGATTAGGACTTTTTAATGAGATCGGAAAAAGAGGTGTGAAAGGCAAATGACTCAGGTTTGGAACATTTTACTTTGGAATCTAAGGGGGAAGAACTAGAGGATGCATAGATCCGGAAGAGAACCTCTGTGACTTCCCAAGCTATCCTATGGTTTGGCTTCAATTTAGAGGAGGAATATTTAAATGTTTTATCCTGCCAATTTTATTAATTAGGGCTTATATTCGTGTGAAACGATCACACAAATAGCCTGGAAGATGTGAGGATTTAGGTCGTGACAGACGACATCCTCGGAATCCTAAATCAAGTTAGGGCTTATATTATATAGCAGAGCCATAAAAAGGCCTAAAGATAAATTGAGGATTTGTGTTGCATAAACAAACAACCTCGAATTCCTATGAAATTATTGTTTAGTTCTAAGGAAAGATATGTTGTTGTAGATCCTCCTGTTGTTGGAGATGGCCGTGCTGCTCACAACACTAGCTCCAAGCTCCTCGTCATGACGAGTTTATGTTTTCTATTGTGTCAAGTTATGATGTCAAATCAAATGTCCCTATGGTTATGGTTCTTTAAATATTATGGGGCATATTAAATTTGATTAGATTAACGCCGGTTAGGATCCACCGTTCCCTCGTACTGGTACCACTATTTTTTATCGGATTCACTTGGTCTAAATGAACTTACTAAACTCAACTTAATGAGTTCCATACTTTCATTTTGACCGTGGTCTCGCTAGCAACCGTATGACAACTTAACTTAATTGAGGAATTTAACTAATTTGATATTTAAAGAAAGGGTTTATAGTGTTTTGAAAGGTTTTTAATTAATTATAGGTTATTTTCCAAACCTCGTTAGACAAAATTTTGATTAAGCCTAGCTCACTACTAAGCCCTTAAGATTTAATGGGTGGATTTGTAATTTTAAGGTAAAGGATTTTTTTCTTCTTAATGTTTATATTTGTATTCTTAATCCTTATCATGAATTATAAATCATTTCAAAACTATTAATTAGGGGTTTCAAATGATTGAGTTATGATCTACCAAAATCAAACCCTTCACCTTAGTATCTCCTTATTTAAACACTCTTCCAAATTTCATTAATTTCTAAGAAATTACAAATTCATCTTTTATAAGACCAAAATGGAATTGGTTTCTACCACTTACCCCTTATATATTCCAATCATCAAAACATATCAATTAAGATCATTTTTTTCCCATTTAGTCTTTTGGTTAAGCCTAAATATTAATTAAGTCTTAAATTCCAAAATTACCCTTTTTTCCCCTAAGGCCTTAATACCCTATAATTCATTTAATTAGACTCAAATGACTTGAAAATCTAATGTTACCTCACTCATGGGTTAATTAAAACATGAGAGGAGAAAATGTGATTTTTCTCAATTTATTTAATTTTATAATAATTTTTAATGCAAAAATAAGGATTTTCAATGAAAATTTAATAACTCAATAATATATGACTTCTATCCTTAATAAAACTATTGGTAGTTCACCTAGATTAGAGGACCACTTGGACCAATTTTCATCATTTTCAGAGCTTTAATTTATTTATTAAAATAATTTGTTGGTTTTGAGCATTAGTTAAATATAAAATAATATTTAAATGGAAAATTAATTTTTCTTATTTTTATTAAATCTCTTTGAGTCCAAGGAACCCATTCAAATAAATTTCATATTTTTGTGATTTATATTTTTATTATTAGAACTATTTTAGTGAAAAAAATTAGAGAAAATTCATTTTTAAACCTTTTAAAATCAATATCTTGACTTGGACAATTAAGAAAAATATTTTAATTAGTTCCAAATGATCAAAAATTCAAATATGATATTTTAGTGTGTTTTTACAATTTTGTGATTTTTATGATTTTTTAATTAATTTTAATTATTTTAAATGCTTAAAATAGCTTAAAAAATGAAGTATCTATTTTAATTCCAATTTTATTTTCCTTAGGTTTCTTTGATTATAAGGAGCTCCCAAAACCAATTTTGTATTTTTTTTATGAGTATTTTAATTATTATAATTATTTTAATGCCAAAAAATGTCTTTTCACTTAATTAATCCACTTGAGTGGTCAAATTAACCCTAATTGACTTGAAATTCTTATGAAGAGCTCCTTTAAGATTAAATTACAGTGTGAAATAGTTTTTATGTCATTTACATTTCCAATTACTCCAAATTAATTTTCTATTCATTTTTAGGGTTGGTGACAACAAGGGTTATTTTAAATGAATTAAACCAAGTTTATATTTTTACTAGGATCCTCTTACCACAGTGAATCCACCAAAATAAGTTTTGTATTTTTTTTATGAGTATTTTAATTATTATAATTTTTAAATCAAAATAGAGACCATTATCTTAAACATTAGACATCCATGTTTAAAGATCTTCCCTAACCTTAGAAAAATCAGAAAGAGCATCCTCATAACATGTAGAATCAAAGCCGCAAAGGTCAAGTCATGGTGAAATGTCTATGCTAATGGAGAATCAAAATAAGGAAAATATCATTTAATCAATTAAAAATAAAATATGCATCAAATAGGCATGAAAATATTTCCACATTGTTTTCCTCTCTTCACTGAGCAATATGGTATTTTTTATTTTATTTTTATGATTTTTCTATGCAAAGTTATGCATTTTTAAAGTTTTGGGAATTAAATAAATAAGAAAATACCCTATTTTTCTACTAAAACCGGTCAGCACCGCGTCATCCTAGGAAGATACGACGCTCCACGCGGCGTCTTCTGGTTCGACACCACCTTCTGACTTAGCTGCCACACGTCCCGTTGTTCCGCTCCATCTCCTGGTCTGGCTCCATCACAACCATCCACTCAATAAAAGTGAAAATGGATGACATCCGTTCATCATCCCTGAACCCCAAGCCCGAGAATCGTCTAACTTCTAGGCTTGTCATCTCTCTCGATACTCAACCAAATTAAGTGTGTTTTGTACCTATAGACTCATCTTGATTAAGAAAACATATTCATACGGTTAAGCAACCCTTAAATCAACTCTATGTACATGGAGAACCAAATGAAGGTCAGTTCAGGGTTAAGTTTCAATACCTTGGTCCAAAATGGGAAGCCTCAATTGGATGCTTGTGGAAGCTTTGTGGGGGTCCCAAGAGCCTAGGGATGAATCCTCGAGCAGTGGTGAATTGCCTAGATATGATTTTGACCAAAGTCGATTTAGGGTGTTGGTCAAAGTCCACCTTATAGTCCTCTAGTTATGGGTCTTTTGTGGGGATCGTCTTCTCTTGAAGTGGGGATGGTGTGGGTGCAATTAATTTGGATTTGGTGGAGGTTTGGTGAGTGTCCTATTTCGGCCTTAAACTTGAGCTCCAAAATTGAGCTCGAGTAGTGGATTTGAGTGGCTAAGGATGGTTATGTGTAACTCAAGAGGTCTTAAGGAAGCTCTGGAAGAAATTTGGCAGAGTCTCCCTAAGGAATTTAAAGCTCTTCTCCTTTGGTCATGGAGGGGGGTTTAAATAGGCAGGGAAGGAGAGGCCACCAGGGGCAATTGGTGGGTGTCCTAAGTTGCTTATGTGGATGCCAACAATGTTCAAAAATCTAATTGGGATGAGCTAGATTGGATGGGTTTAATTTTGAGTTTTAACCATGGTGGAGCTTTTGATTTTGGGTTTTCCGGCCACCAAGGTGGCTGGTCGGCCAGAGAGGGCTCACCATCCAACTCAGGGAGGTCAGGGGGTCTTGGTGAAGTCAATTGGGTTTGGCCATGTGTAAAGGTATGGGATTGAAATATTATGGGAAAAGGGTCATTTTGGGTCAAATTGGGTCAATGCATAGTTTGGATTGGGTTGAGCCACCAAGGTTGGTCTTGGCCTGAAAAGAAGATCATTTGGTTCAGCTTAATCATTGGGAATAGGTCACCATCCAAAGAGATTTGGCTAAACATGGGTTAGAGTGATTCATGGGAGGGGTTAAAACCTTTTTAAGGAGGCTTGAAAGTGTCTTGGACTCTTGCCATTAATAGTTTGATTATGTGGCAAGGCTCTAATGGCTTTTCTATGGCTTGAGAGTGGCTTCATGACTTGCATGTGGCTTGGCTAATTTTCATGAGAAGGGATTTTGAATTTTTGGCATATTTTGTGGAGTTTGTCATGAGGCTTGATTTGGAATGAATTGATCATGAAATTAAAACTTAGGAAGTGATATTTGATTAAATGGATGATGAAGGGAAGAGTTATCATATGGGCTTTGGACTTCGGCCTTTGGAATTATATGTGGTGGGCTTGGGCTTTTAAAATGGAATTTGAATTTGGGATAAAACTTGGGCTAATTGAATGTTGAGTTTGGTGTATGGAGATGTCTTAAAGGATTTGGCAAAATTTCAAAAGATTTTGTGTTGAATTGATGGCTAATTTGATGGATTTGGGCATATGGACAAAACTGGGTCTTTTTGATTTGAATGAAATTAGGCTAGCAAGTAGAATAAATTGGGCTTGAATTTTGTTTAGAATAGGATTGGGTATGATGACTGTTGATTTGGAATTGAAATTGGGCAAGATTGGGGTCAATTGGGCTAAGATTGGGGCTAACTTGGGGATATTTGGGCCTTTAAGGTTAAATTAGGGCTTTTAGTGAAATTGGACTAATTTGGTAAAATTGGGTCAAATTGATGATAAAAATATTGAAATTGGGAATATTTGGGATGATTTTGGAATTTTTGGAATTTTTAGGTCATGAGTGGGATTTTGGTAATTTTGGGCAATTTTGGGGGTATTTTGAGAAATTGGTAATTTATGTGAATTTTGGTCAATTTAGGTAGTGGTGAGAGTTTTGAGATAATTTTTGGGCAAATTTGGGTATTTTGGGTAATTTTGGGATTTTTTGGCAAAGATTGGGGTTGTAGGGGAATTCTGGTAATTTGGTGATTTTAGGCCAAAATGGGCCAACAAGCCATGAAGCCATGCAAAACCAATAGAAGTCATATGAGGACTAATTTTAGATGCTCAATGTGCTAGTTCTAACCCTCTTAGCTAATGACACAGGGTCATCCACATGAGCTTTCTAAAAGGAGTCAGAGACCAACCTAAGTGGTCATAGGATTTAGGGTATGTGAGAGAGTGCAGTGTGTGCAAGTTAGCCCCACCAAAACTAGATCACCCTGGGTTAGTCTTAAGGTCTGTCCATTCTATGGGGGACTCCCCTTGAGCTCCTTCAAATTGACCCTACCTATTAAGTGCTAGAGGTCAGGACCAATATGTGGAACTTCAGGTTGAGCAAAGAAGGGTTTGGAATTTCTAGTGGTAGGGGTTCCTTTTCTAGTCCTCTAGGAATAGCCAATAGGAAAGTCCTATGGCTAGACCCTAGTGATACACCTAAAATATATAATGTTTTTAGACACATTTTTATATCTATTTATGAGATATTGTGCTTTAATGGAAGATATTTTTGTGTTTTTTTTTGTAGATACAGATAAAAAGGGTGAAAAATGTTTAAAGGAGTGAAAAAGGATCAAATTTGGAGCAAAAAGGTGAAAAATGTGCAAAAGAGTTTTGTCGCCTAAGCGCCAGATCTGACGCTTAAGCGTCGGTTAAACATAGAAGGTCGCGCCTAAGTGCCAGAGGCCCCAGGCTTAAGCGCCAGTGGCAATTATTGGACGAGTAAATTTAGTTTCTGCAAATTTTGAAGAGGTTTTTGAGGCATCCACTGGCTTAATAGGTGGCTATAACCACCATGAACAAAAATTATCATGAAAAGATGCATCTCTTAGGAAAATACATCAAATCTAGACATATTTTTTAAGAGAAACCAAGGCACCTTTTAGAAAATTATAAAAGAAAGAAGAGATAACTTAGGGTTTGTTTGGGACAGCTTATAAGTGCGGGCGGCGTTTTGAAAACGCCGCTTCACCGTTTGTTTGGCGCATTTTCATAGCTTATCCAAAATCGCCGTTTTGTATTTGTGAAGCACGCGGCCCGTGGGGATGACCCTGTGGTCCGTGTTTCATTCACAAAATATTACTCCGGTTCCCTCAGCGTCTCCCGTGCCCTGTTCGTCCTCTGCCCTATCCGCTCCTCCATCTTCTTTACACGCGGCAGGAAAATCATGGGCATTTACGTGGCTGTTGCTCCGGTGCCCTCAAGTATGAGGCATATGGAGGATGGTCTAATGCCAGGCTCCTTCATGGCCGTTGATTACTTTGACCTAATCCTTCCAACGAGCGCTCCTCTAATTGGGCAGTGACAATGAAATCCATCACGGAAGGCGATCATAATCCGCTTTAGGAATGCTTCCGAGGGTGCTTCAGAGATCGTAATGCTTCTCTTGCTTTGGCGTCGAAGCAGCTTGGATGGCCCATTCTTCTACGGGAAACCGCTCTCTGTGCATCGCTGATGTAGAGATAGCGGGTGGATCTGCTTGGTGATGGAGATAAGGTTACACTGAGCCTCCAATTTTCTTACCCATGTTTTCTCTAGGGGATGCTTGTTGCTTGCTTTACGACAATATTAGGACTCCTGACCGAAAATTTTTTTCATTTTTAAGAGGCTGTTTTGCATAAGGTTTTGAACAGGATTAATGCAATATTTCTCCAACCTTGCTGAACAATTTTTTCTCTTCTCTGACATATCTTCCTCCCCACGGGCGGCGTGTTTCTCTGACATTTACTCCATCTTCTTCCTCTTCTCTGACATTTCTTCCTCTACGGCTT
>JXCR01143632.1:109855-157403 GCA_002079205.1 Phalaenopsis hybrid cultivar
CAATAAAACCTCTTTTATGTTTTATTGGCTTTAGGTACTTAAGGGAAGACTCATCAAAATATTTTATGAATTAAAATTTGATTTTCATTGATGTGATCGGAAATATTTGGTTTCATTGATGTAAATGTGCTTCTTTGATGTAATCGAAAATATTTGAGTTATATAAATGTAACTCAACTCCTTTGTATTTTCGTGTCTTAACATTTGAACTTCAATTTTGTTGAGAAAATTATAAATTCTGCGTGACTGATTGGTCATTTAACTAAAAAATCTATAAATAAGCTGCTTATAAAACACACAAATCAAACAACTAAACAGCTTATATAGAACATGGGCAAAATAGTCATTTATCCAGAATTAGCTGTTTTCCAAACGCACAAACCAAACAGCTAGCCAGCTTATCCGAATCAGCTGCTCATCAGCAGATTATCAGGATAAGCTGCTTATCAGCAGAAGCTGGATAAGCTGCAGCTGCTCCAAACAGACCCTTAGAAAAGAGTCCTGAAAGTATTGAAAAGTTTTGAAAGTTCTCATTTGGGGAGTTAGTTCAGAGAGATTTTCAGGCACCACTTTTACTTTTATTTTATCCTTTCTTTATTTTGAGTGATTGTAAAGAGAAGAGAATCAAAGGAACTTCAAGAGTTTGGTGGAGGACTTGGAATAAGTTTTTATCTTTTTGTTTTGAGACTACTTTGTGTTTTAATTAAGACTTGTTGCGAGTTTGACAATGATTTCTTCTTTTAAACTAAAGTGTGGTTTTATTTTCTCCATGGATTCTAAGTAGCTTTATTTATCATTCTTCTTAAAATGATAATCAATTATTTGATGGAAGTTGTGGAGAGTATTGATCTTTAATGTTGGAAAAAGTTGTGAAAATTTAAATATGGATGGAAGTTGTGGAGAGTATTGATCTTTAATGTTGGAAGAAGTTTTGATGATTTAAATCCATGAACCGGAAGTTGTGTTTTTCTTTATCTTTCTTCTTAAAATGATAAGTAATTAAGTTTTGGATGGAAGTTATGGAGAGTATTGAGTTGGAAGAAGTTGTGATGATTTAAATCCATGCACTTCATTTACTTCTTGATTTGTCCAATCCAATGTATTCTGAGTAGTTTTCTTTATTTTTTCCTTAAAATGATAAGTAATTAAAGTTTGGATGGAAGTTGTGGAGAGTATTGATCTTTAATGTTCTTCTTGAAATGATAAGTAATTAAGTTTTGGATGGAAGTTGTGGAGAGTATTGATCTTTAATGTTGGAAAGAAGTTGTGGTAATTAAGTTTTGGATGGAAGTTGTGGAGAGTATTGATCTTTAATGTTGGAAAAAGTTGTGAATATTTAAATCCATGCACTTCATTTACTTCTTGATTTAGCCAATCCAGATGTTAAAATTTTTTGTGAGGAAATCAATGTACTTCATTTACTTCTTGATTTGGCCAATCCAGATGTTAAAATTTGTTGTGAGAACATGAAAGAACCGAGCTGGTATTGTCTCAGTCAACAATTGGAAAGAATCACATGAGGTTGTATGAATAATTTAAATCCATGTACTTCATTTACTTCTTGATTTGGCCAATCCAGATGTTAAAATTTATTGTGAGAACATGTAAGTCAGACTTGTATTGTCTCAGTCAACAATTGGAAAGAATCACATGAGGTTGTATGAATGAGAATGTAATGAGCCGACATTGTCATTGTCAACAATTGGAAAGAAGCACATGAGGTTATATGAATGAGAATGTAGTTCATTGGCTGGTATTATCTCAGTCAATAATTGGAAAGATGCACATTAAGTTGCATGAATGAGAATGTAGTTCATATGATTGAATGATTGACAGGTTAATCATATGAAACAAATAAATAGGGAAATATTCATTAATGGGTGTAGAGTTAGAGGACTTTAAAGTGACAGGTTGTTCATATGATTGAGTGCAATAAATAGGGAAATATTCATTGAAGGGTGTAGAGTTAGAGGACTTTAAAGTGACAGGTTAAACGGTAGGAAAATATTCATTGATGAGTGTAGATTTAGAGGACTTTAAAGTGAGAGGTTAAAGCCCCCATTGGAAATAATCATTGAAGGGTGTAGAGTTAGAAGAATTTAAAGTGACAGGTTAAAACCCCCAACTTGGTTTTAAGAATCACATGAGGTTATATGAATGAGAATGTAGTTCATATGATTGAGTGCAAATAAATAGGAATCGCATGAGGTTGTATGAATGAGAATGTAATTCATATGATTTAGTGCAAATAAATAGGGAAATAATCATTATGGATGTAGACGTTTATTATTGAGTGCAAATAAATAGGGAAATATTCATTGATGGGTGTAGAGTTAGAGGACTTTAAAGTTAGTGCAAATAAATAGGAAAATATTCATTGAAGGGTGTAGAGTTAGAGGACTTTAAAGTGACAAGTTAAAGCCCCCAACTTAGTTTATTGTTAGGTTATGATACGAGATGTTAGCCCTTAGGTGGAGGGAATTGAGGGAACTCTAGAGTGAGTGACTGCAAATAAATAGGGAAATATTCATTGAAGGGTGTAGAGTTAGAGGACTTTAAAGTGACAGGGTGTAAATAAATAGGAAAATAATCTTTGAAGGGTGTAGAGTTAGAGGACTTTAAAGTGACAGGTTGTTCATATGATTGAGTGCAATAAATAGGGAAATATTCATTGAAGGGTGTAGAGTTAGAGGACTTTAAAGTGACAGGTTAATCCCCAACTTAGTTTATTATTTTAGGTTCTGATACAAGATGTTAGCCCCTAGGTGGAGGGAATCGAGGGAACTCTAGATTGAGAGCTAGTATCTTCCCTGCCTAGCCGGTCTTCAGAACTATTCAAAATTTAAATTAGCCAATGTTCTTTATAGCATCTCTAGAAAGAGTGAAGAATATTATTGCTCATATTTGGCACACCACAATTTTCATACTTCCACAACAGAATTCCTATACTTATTACTGATTCATAACAAGAAGAGAGATACTTTCATATTTTACGCTTTTCTTCTACAAAAACTCTAGTTATCTTTTTAAATTGTTATTGTTCTATCAAAATATTGAAAATACCAAAAATATTTAAAATTTCATTACTGCAAAAATCATCTTTAGTTTAGATAATATCTTTTTTATTAAAAATAGAAAGTTTGTTGTTCAATAGTGCATATTGCGTATTCTCCCTGTAGGTTCGATGTTCAGGTCTTAATCAAAAAGTCCTATATTACTTGATAATGATACGTATACTTGCGCAGTATATATAAATTAAAAGTTAAATTCTTATTTTTCTTCAGGATCAAGTTTTTTGTTTTGTTGCAAAGTAAGAAAATATAAGTTAAGATAATCTGAATTATTATTGTATTGTGCATGTTAGCAGCATCCAGGGATCATGTTTTTGGCGCCGTAGCCAGGGAGAAATTGATTTTAAAAGCAATTTTCTATTTTTGTAAAGTCTTATTTAAATTTTAAGTTATCTTATCTTATCTTATTTTGTTTTGTTTATTTTATTTTATTTTACTTTATTATATGTTAGTGTATGTGTAGTTCCAGTTCTAAAGGACTAGTGCCCTATGATTCTGAATTAGAAAGAACTATTAGAAAAATCAGAAAAACTAAAAAAATTATAAATTTTGAAAAATCCAAAAAAATTACAGAAATGGCAGACCAAAATAATCAAAATGTTGAAATTCATCAAGAGTTTAGACCTTTAAGAGCTTATGCCAACCCTACTGTAGATGAACTTCATTGTAGTTTTCAAAAACCTACTGTAGTGGCTAATTCATTTGAGCTTAAACCTTTTATTATCCACATGGTATCAAATAATCAATTTGGGGGATCACCAACTGAAGATCCAAATTTACGTCTTGCCAATTTTCTAGAATTATGTGATGTGTTTAAATATGATGGTGTATCAGATGATGTCATAAGACTTACGTTATTTCCTTTCTCATTGAGGGATAAAGCTAAGATGTGGTTGAATTCATTAGCATCTGAATCTATCAGAACTTGGGGTGATTTAGCACAAAAATTCCTTGCTAAATATTTTCCACCAACAAAAACTGCGAAGCTTAGAAATGATATTACATCTTTTAATCAGTTTGAAGGGGAATCTATCTGCTGGGAAGCTTAGAAATGATATTACATCTTTTAATCAGTTTGAAGGGGAATCTATTTATGAAGTGCGAAGCTTAGAAAATGATATTACATCTTTTAATCAGTTTGAAGGGGAATCTATTTATAAAGCATGAGAAAGATTTAAAGGGTATTACTTAATCAGTTTGAAGGGGAATCTATTTATGAAGCATGGGAAAGATTTAAAGAACTCCTAAGAAAATATTCACACCATGCTATACCAGATTGGTTAATAATTAAAACTTTTTATAATGAATTAGATAGATCTCTTGGATCAATTATCGATGCCGCTGTTGGTGGTTCATTGATGTCAAAATCATTTCATGACAATTATGCTTTAATTGAAGAAATGACTACAAATAAATTTCAATGGCCTTTAGAGAGGGTAAATCCTAAGAAAGTAGCCAATATTCATGAAATCAATGCATTTACCATGTTAGAAAATCAAGTTTCTGCACAAGGAGGTTAGACCAATTTGGAATGAATTTTTCTCAACAAATTTGTATTATTGAAGAGAATTCATTAGGCCAAATAATAGATTCTCAAGCATCATTAGAAACTTTGAATGCCATAAATAATAAGCAGAATAACCCATATCTATTATAGCCTAGGTTGGAAGAACCATCCCAACTTTAACTAGAATAACAATTTGGGTGATAATAATCAGCAATGGGGGAACAACCAAAGAAACCCATTGGGAAACTGGAACAACCCAAGGTAATATTAATTATAGATCTAATTATCCTCTAGGTTTCAACAGTAATACATAGTTTAAGGAGAAGAAGTTTTCTATAGAAGAACTGGTGTTATGAATGGGAAATCAATTACAAAATCAAGGAGCTACAATTAGAAATATTGAGAATCAACTTAGGCAAATAACAAGTTCATTAAGTAATAGATCCCAAGGAACACCTCCTAGTAATACTGAATCAAATTCAAAAGACTAGAATAAAGAACAAGTAAAAGTCGTTCAACTTAGAAGCGGAGAAGAGTTGGAAAGTCGGGTTCAAAAAGAAATTGAAGCAGAGAAAGAAGAAATTGAAGAATCAAAAGAGGACGCTCCAAAAGACTCTCAGAGACCTATTTCTACACTAAAATTTGATTTGGATAAACCACCACCTCCATTTCCTCAGAGAGTTAGTCAGCAGAAGTTGCATAAACAATTTTCAAAATTTCTGGAAATACTTAAGAAGCTTACAATTAATATTCCATTTGCTGAAGCCTTAGAACAAATGTCGAGCTATCTAAAGTTTATGAAGGATATTCTCAACAAGAAAAGGAAATTTAAATATAATGAGATTGTTGCACTATGAATGATGGAAGAAGAAGAAAGGTTGATGAAAATTCTGAAAAATTTTAAGAAATCCTTTGGATGGACAATTGCTGATATTAAAGGAATCAGTCCTTCAATTTGTATGCATAGAACTCATATGGAAGAGAACTGCAAACCCAGGGCTGATCCACAAAGGAGATTGAATCCTGTTATGAAATAAGTTGGAAATAAAGAAATTTTAAAGTGGTTAGATGCTGGAATTATCTACCCTATTACAGATAGTGCATGGGTTAGTCCAATTCACTGTGTTCCTAATAAAGGAGGAGTAACTATAACTGTAAATGAACATAATGAGTTAATACCTAATAGACAAGTTACAGGGTGGTGAATATGCATTGATTATAGAAAATTAAATCTCACGTTATAGGGTGGTGAATATGCATTGATTATAGAAAATTAAATCTTGCCACTAGGAAAGATCATTTTCCACTACCCTTTATAGATCAAATGTTGGATAGACTAGATGGGCATAAATACTTTTATTTTCTGGATGGATATAGTGGTCATTCTAGATCAAATGCTGGATTGACTAGATGGGCATAAATACTTTTATTTTCTAAATGGATATACTGGTTATCACCAAATTCAATAAATGCTGGATAGACTAGCTGGGCATAAATACTTTTGTTTTTTGGATGGATATACCGGTTATAGTTGGATAGACTAGCTGGGCATAAATACTTATGTTTTTTGGATGGATATACTGGTTATCACCCACTAGCTGGGCATAAATACTTTTGTTTTCTAGATGGATATACTGGTTATCACCAAAATCAAATATCTTCCTAAGATCAAGAGAAAATAATGTTTAACAATCCTTATGGTAATTTTGCTTTTAAAAGAATTCCCTTTGGTTTATATAATGCCCCTACTACAATTCAAAGATGTATGATGGCAATTTTTTGTGATTTAATTGAAAAGGGGATTGAAGTATTCATGGTTGACTGTTTAATGTTTGAAACTTCATTTGACTCATGTTTACAACATTTATCCAAAGTTCTTAAGCGCTATGAAGAAACAAATTTAGTCCTTAACTGGGAAAAATGTCAATTTATGGTAGCAGGAGGAATTGCAGGTCATCAAATATCAGAAAATGGTATGGAAGTAGATCTTGCTAAAATTCAAGTGATTGCTAATAGTCATCAAATATAAGAAAATTGTATGGAATTAGATCCTGCTAAAATTCAAGTGATCGCTAATTTACCTTATCCAACATGGGTATGAAAGTAGAATTTATAAAATTCAAGTGATCGCTAATTTACCTTATCCAATAATTATAAGGGAAATTAGGAGTTTTTTAGGATGTGCTGGATTCTACAGATGATATATTAAAGACTTTTTAAAGATTGCTAAGCCTTTATTCCATTTACTGGAGAAAGATGTAATTTTTAATTTTGATGAGACATGCCTAAAATTTTTTAAGTTATTAAAAAAGAAACTAATCACTGCACCAAATATAGTTTTACCAAATAGAGAAAAACCTTTTGAATTAATGTGTGATGCTAGTGATTATGCTATTGGAGCTTTTTTATGACAAAGATATGATAAAATTTTCAAAGATATTTACTATGCTAGTAAAACTCAAATTAATTATACAAAAATTGAAAAAGAGTTATTAACAATAGCATATGCTTTTGATAAATTTAGATCATATTTAATTGGAACTCATTGTGTAGTGCATACAGATCCTTTGATAAATTTAGATCATATTTAATTGGAACTCATTGTGTAGTGCATACAGATCATTCTTGTTATTAAGTAATTAATGAAAAAGAAGGATGCTAAACCTAGACTTATAAGATGGATTCTTCTTTTGTAAGAATTTGATTTTGTAATAGTAGATCAAAAGAGGATTGAAAACCAAATTGTTGACCATTTGTCCAGGCTTGAATTAGAAAAACCACTTTGTTTTGAAAATGAAATTAATGAACATTTTTCAGATGAAAAATTGTTCACTATTAATGAGTGGTGTGTTCCGTGGTATGCCGACATTGTGAACTTTATTGTTAGTGATATTATACCCTATGGAATGGCATACCAATAGAAGAGGAAATTTATTTCTTAAGGTAATACTTATTTTTGGGATGACCCCTTTTTATGTAAACAAGGAAAGGATCTGATATTCGAATATGTTTACCATTGGAAGAAACTTATGAGATTATCCAAAAATGTCATAATTCTTATTTTGGGGGATATTTTCGTGTTCATAAAATATCATACAAAGTTTTACAATCTGGATATTATTGGCCTACAATTTTTTGAGATGTTAATGCTTATAACAAAACTTGTGATATAAGTCAAAGAGTAGACAATATTTGTAGAAGAAATGAGATGCCCCTCAATTATTTGCTAGAAGTTGAAATATTTGATGTTTGGGGATTAGATTTCAGGGGATCATTTATACCATCTTTGGGAAATTTATATATTCTGTTAGCAGTGGACTATGTATCTAAATGGATAGTTATTACTTTACTTTGATGTGATGCTCAAAGTGTTGCAAAATTTTTGAAATGAATATATTTTGTAGATTTGGGATGCCAAGAGTTATCATTACTAATGGGGGAAGTCATTTCAGAAATGTCATAATGGAGAAATTATTAAAGAAATATCATATAAATCATAGGATTGTTACTGCTTATCATCCTCAAATAAGTGGTTTTGCTGAACTATCCAATCGGGAAATTAAAAGAATTATAAAAAATTTGGTGAATCCAACAAAAATGGATTAGTCGGTCGAACTTAACTATGCTTTGTGGGCTTATAGGACTGCATATAGAACTCTTATAGGAATGTCCCCATATAGACTAATATTTTGAAAAGCTTGTCACTTACCAGTTGAACTTGAGGATAAGGCATATTGGGCAATTAAAGAGTTCAATTATAATTTGAAAGATGCTGGTGAGAAAAGACTTTTACAATTAAATGAGCTAGAAGAGATCAGGAATGAATCTTATGAAGGTGCCAA
This sequence comes from Phalaenopsis hybrid cultivar, assembly GCA_002079205.1. Lineage (NCBI taxonomy): Eukaryota > Viridiplantae > Streptophyta > Magnoliopsida > Asparagales > Orchidaceae > Phalaenopsis > Phalaenopsis hybrid cultivar. The sequence continues at coordinate 118,276 of JXCR01143632.1, forward strand.
AATTTATAAAAAAAAGATGAAGATGTGGCATGATCGAAGGATTCTTACTAAAAATTTTCAGTCAGGGCAACAAGTTTTGCTATATAATGCAAGTTTAAGATTATTTCCAAGCAAGCTTAAGTCTAGGTGGATGGGCTTATTTATTGTGATTAAAGTTTATCCTTCTAGAGCTATGGATATTAAAGATCCTAAGTCTGAGAAAATATTTAAAGTTAATGTACATAGACTGAAACCTTATTTTATAGAGGATCAGCATAAGTTTAATGATGGAATGATGTTGGGCCAACCAAAGTAAGCATTGGTTACGTCAACCTGACGACGTAAAACCAAGCACTTTGTGGGAGGCAACCCATAGTTATCAGTGTGTTTTGATTTTGATTGTTGTTTTATGTGTGATTAAGAAAATTTGGGGTAGTATTTTTTAGACTATTATGTGTTAGTATTGATTTTAAGACTTTATTTAGTGATCTAGACATGTTAAAGTGAGAATTTGGATGTTAAGTTGACTCGTACAAAAATTTGCACTGACGCTTAAGCGCCAAATCCGGTGCTTAAGCGCGGTAGTTTAAAAACATGTGCAAAATAAACATTTTAGAAGGGAAAATTGCCTAAAAGTTGTCAAAAATGTGCCAAGGCAGTTTCTAAACGTATCTAAGAGTTATTGGAAGGATTTAGGCCTATAAAGAGAAGAGTTTAGTGAAGGAATTTAACCCCAGATCATTTCTAGCCCTAAGTCTAAGAGAGAGAAAAATTTTAAGATGATGTCTTTATGGGGGATGGATTTGAAGAAGGAGGAGATAATGGTTTCTTAGTCGTTAGTATTGAAGGGATATCAGAGAAGATAAACAAAATTGAAAATACCATGTATGTACTGGAGACTAAGGTATTGGAAATTTATGCACTTCTTGAGCATATTGGATGGCAATTTAAAATGTAATTTAGCCACACTAGTTATATAGAGGAAGCAGCTAAGGAGATGTTTCTTAAGAAAAAGTGGATTGAAAAAGATTGCATCAGAGCACGTCACCGTCATCTGTTTTACCAACTTTATATTCCAGTTGCCCCAGGAGAGACTAATGAAAAACCTGAATTTGTTCCTTCTAATAAAGAATGAAATTAAGTTCTATGTTTGAAGTTATGTTTTTGTGTGTTTAAAGTAGTTGTTTTTAAGTGTTTTACTGTTTAAAACTTGCTTTTAGTGTTTGTGTTACTTAGGTGTTTAATTGTGAAAGATTGTTAAGTGTTTGTATTTAGGAAAATGTTCTCATCCAAGACTATTTGAAATGAGAACTAAGTGTTTAAATGTATTTGTAGTAATTTGTGAATTAATATAAGTTTGTTTGTGTGAAATTTTGTATTGTTTTAGCCTTGAATTGAAATAGTTATTAAGGAGAATTTTGAAATAAAGGAGAGTTACAATAAGTTGAAAAAAGTCATTTAAATGCTATGAGACCATTTAGGGGTTATTTACCTAGGCAAACAGTGCATTTTACATTAATTTAAATTTTTTGAAAACCGTGCACTGCCGTTTAAGCCCCACATCGTGCGCTTAAGTGCGACCAAACTTGAGAGGCAGGCGCCTAAGCACCACTTACCTGCGCTTAAGCGCCGGTTCACGAAAATTGGTTTGCAAATGGTTAAAATTGAATTTTTGAGCCAAAAATTCCCATTTTTAATGCCACTGTCACCTTCTTCCTCTCGAGTTTGCGATTTTTTAGGGCTAGGGAACATCTAAAGTGAAGATTTCTTGGTGGAATCAAGTGACTAGATCCAAGTTCTTTGAGGTAAGAGCTTTACTTCTATGTAAAAATTTAAGATTTTTACCATGTATTTTCAGCACATTTGGAGAAATTCCAAAATTCACTATTCATCGTAAAAAATGAGGAAAAATCTATGAAAATTGTATGGGAAGTTTTGTTTGTGCTTTTGGAAGTTTAGTTTAATGATTTAAACTTGATTTTTGATGTTATTGTTGGAATTTATAGAATTTGTAGAATGGCACCAAGAATGAAGAGGAGCAAAGGCAAAGCCACTTTTGATTCGAGTAAATTTGTTAGTTCAAAAGCTCAAGATCGGTATAGTGATGCATTGCAATCCCACAAATAGATTCAGGAGTGATGTTTTAGAAATCCAGGTAGAGATGTGGAAGATTTAATTATTTGCCGACAGTGGAAACAATTCTGTTGTTTGTCTCCTGTGGCAGTTATATCTGTTGTGAGGGAGTTCTATGTAAATCTCCCTGAAGCTGGAGAAAATTGAGTCATGGTTCGAGGGAAGTTGACACCTTTTTTGTCAGAGGTAATCAACTTGTTTTACCATTTACCACTAGATACGTTATGTTTTTATGCAAATTATAGTCCTACTGAAGTGGAATTAGATGAGATTATTTTTTACTTGACTGTTGGGAGAATAATGAAAGGAGAGTTAACTTCCCAACTTTAAAGTTATGTGCACCTTCAAAGGCCTGACACTATTTCATTTTTGCTCGTCTGCTTCCAACCAATCATCTTAGTGAAGTGACCAGAGAAAAAGTGATGTTGAACTATTGTATTCAAGTGGGAAAGCTCGTCAACATTAGAGCTTTGATCTGTCAGACTATTGATACACCTAAAAAATGTGCAATTTTTCATATGTTTTTAATGCCTGTATTTGGTGATTTTCAATAATAATGCACTTTAAAGGAAGTTATTTTGTATATTTTTGGTTTCAGGTGTAGAAAATGGAGTTGTGGAGAAAAAGAAGCAAAAATGATGTCATTTGGAGCAAAAAAGAGCAAGAAATAAATTTTTGTCCTAGCACATTTTGATATGTCTTTCTATGCTTAATCTCTTTTACACTTCTCACGCACTTTTGAATGAAATTATACTTTAAATAAAGGTTATTTTTATGCTTATTTTGTAGGCCTATCGGTTAGGAACACAACGCAACTGAAACGGGGCGAAACAAAGCTAAAATGGAGCCAAACGAAGCAAAATGGTGGAGATGCGCTGGGTGGGAGCCGGCAGCGCCAGAGCTGACGCTGGCAGTGCTGAAGAGCAGAAAAATGATGAGAAAATGACGCTGACGGCGCTCGGGACAGTCATGAATCAATTTTTGGCGATTTTTGATGTTCTAGAAGGCTCCCAAGTGATTCAAACACCCCATGAAGAAATTCAATGAATCTAGACACTTGGATAAGGCTTTTGAATGAAGAGACATGTCTTTTGGATGAATAGATTTATCTCTTTGAAAAAAGGGGGAAATTTGTGTCTCTTTAAAAAAGAGGGCTTGGAACCTCTCATATGCATGTGTGTGTGTGTGTGAGGGTGTTTCTGAGTGAAAAAATGTGGAGAATACTTAGTGTTCTTAGAATAGAAGTAGAAATGTAGATTTCTACCCTTTTTGGAGAGATTGGTGAGGGGATTTTGAGAGAATTTGTAAGGGAATGTTCTAGCATTGCATGGATCGGCGGGAGACTTTTTGATAGAGATTTTCTTCTTTCTCTCAAGGGGAAAAAGCTAAGTATTGTGTTATTCATTATTTTATAATTTTGTAAGCTCTTATCTAGTGGATTTGTTTTAATGTAATGAAGTTTTTTTGTTGTGTTTTCTTCTTGCTTTGTGATGTGTTTCTCTTACTCTTTCTTCTTCTTAGGAAATAGTGGCATGAGAGAATTATGTCATTATTTTCTTTTTACTTTTCTTTTACAATGAGTAGGATTCATGTTTTGGATTTTGGGATCCATGCTTGAAGAAGTTTTAATTATAAATGTGATGGTTTTTTATTGCACCTCATTTACATTACAATAAAGGCCTGTTGTAGTGTTAAAATTTGTTGTAATTGCATTAAGACCAGGCGGTGTAATTCTCAACAAAGTAGAACCACATTCAAATTCCATGGATGGTGAAGTTCATGGGGGTTGGATGAAAATAAATAGGGAAATATACTTTTATGGGCATAGAATTGGAGATTTTAAGGTGACAGACTAAAATCCCAATTCATTCTTAGTGTTTAGAGAACTAAAGTGAGAGTTAGCCTTCAGGGGAAGGGAAGAGGGAGCTTTGGAGTGGGATCCAGTATCCTCCTAGCCTAGCCATGGATTTAGGGACTGAACCTGAGATTAGCCAATGATTTTCTATAACACTGAATCAGGATAGAGAATTAAAATTGCTCCTATTTGGCACATACAATATTTATTGTATCTCATTCCTTTACATTATCCAACTCAATACATAAGAATAGTAGTTTTGAAAATCTTAAAATTCTCCAAACCACTTCATCAAGAAAAGGTTATCTCTAGAGATTAGCCAATGATTTATACAACACTGAATCAGGGTAGAGAATTAAAATTGCTCCTATTTGGCTCATACAATATTTAATGTATCTCATTCCTTTACATTATCCAACTCACTACATAAGAATAGTAGTTTTGAATATCTTAAAATTCTTCAAACCAATTCATCCAGAAAGGGTTATCTTTAGAATTTAATATTTATATTTAGGAATAGTTACTATCCTTATATTTAAAATTGGGATTTAGGAGTAGTTGCTAGATAAAACACCATTTTAATCAACATTCCAAACTATGGACTAATAGTAGTAAACTGGAATTTGACTAAGGACATCTTTCCTCGCTTCCTTTTGGGATCGATAATCGGGGCTTAATCAGAAAGTCGAATATTACTTAAGCGATAAGTATACTTGCGTTTATATTATTGTGACTATATAATATATAAAATTAAGCATATAAAAAAGTCGCATGAACTATCATCAGTTCTGTTATAACTATTACAACTGCATGTCTGGGATCTGCTTCCTTGATCTTCTCTTTCCATAAGCAGGTTGGAGTTAAAAATGATAGCTGGGAGGAAGTGTTATTACCTCTAAAGCCCATCACTAAGCCGAATGTGAAGACTTATTATGAGCATTCAATTTTTTGCTGGAGAGGAGGATTTTCCAGAAGCTATGGAATGGAGACGTTTGTTGCTTCTACCTATGTTGCTTCTACATCTAGACCATCTACCTCAGGTGCTTCTACATCTTGAGGTGAGTCTATTGATACCCCAGACGAGTTATTACAGAATATGATGGATAATATCAATTTTACCACTGATAAGGTACAAAATTTAGAGAATTTTACATATCATACTGATAAGTATAATAGGAGAAAAAGTGATTATAAAGAGAAATTCCACTCATCTTTGGAGAGCCTGATTAGAGGTGACTGAGAAGTGCAATTTCCTCCATATCCTCGATATCCTGATTATGAGCTTGTAGAAAAGTGGTATAGTAGTGATTCTAAGGTTGAGGAGTAGGATTGATATATTTTTATGTTCGTTTATGTTGAAAACTATGTGATGTAGTACTGTTACATTTCTTTTGTGTTGATTTGGACTATGTACTATGTTATGTTTGGGACCTTTTTTATTGTTATTGTGATGTTGTGTTTTGTTAGTGGTCTATTTTAACATTCTAGGGTAGTAACTGTTGATGTGTGTTTAATATTGTTTTACTTAGATTAGGATTGAACTTGATTCTATGTCTTTTGAAAAGTTTAAAAATCTAGCTAACTTAGATCTTAAATTTAAATTTCTGAAAATGCTACCATGTATTTTTCTTTTATCATGTTAGTTTTTTTTTGTTTTTATGTTGAGATCGTGAAATCAAGTTAGTGTGTTAGTTTACTTTTATGTTTATACTCATTGCTTAGAAGTCTATTCAATCTCTACATGTTAAATTGAAATGAAAATATAGATAATTTGATCAAAAATTAATTTTACCCCTATTTTTAGTTTTATACTTGTATCATTAGGGTTTAAAAATTCTTGTTAGTATGTTATTTTAAATTTTAATTCCTGCTTATATATATCTGATGCTAAACTGTTTAATCTGTTAAAATTTAAGTTTGGGGGGATGAAAAATATTTTCAAAACTTGAATTTTATTGGTTCTCAAATGTGCTGCAAGTGAATTTGATTTGAAAAGAAAAAAATTGATTATATATATGAAGTTATATTAGGGAAGTAAAATTTGATTTTAGAAATGAGTATGATAATTTAGTTAAAATTTTTAGTAATGAAGAAAAATTAGATGAGAAAATGATTAATATAAGTAACTATCTTTAGTAAGAAAAATTGTATTTTTGAAAAATTTAGATAATTTAGACTTTTATTTTTAATACTTAAATTTCTTTTATTAAAATAATTTTTGAAACTATTATTATAATTATAAATAAAAGACTTATATCAAGACTTTGCTTTAGGAAAGGAGAACTGGAATTCAAAATCATTAAAGATCTATCCAAATATAGTAATCCTTGCCTGAAAAAGAAATGAAAAAAAAAAAGAAAGAAAAGAAAAAGAAAAAAAAAAAGAGAAAGAAAAGAAAATGAAAAAGAAAAAAAAAAGAGAGAAAAAAATTAGGAAGAAGAAGCTTGAGGATTAGTGCCAAATCAAAAATTGGTTCTACATTTGATCTTTTTAAAGTATAAGACTTGAAAAACTCTTAATTTTATAGATATAATATAGTAAGTAAAATTATTTTTTAATGAAAATTTTTAAGTAGAGATAATAAAAGAACTAAATTCTAACTTTGGAAAATCTACAATATATTTTTGAATTAGATAGAAACTCATATTTTCATCTTTCTAAACATTAAAAATTTCTAAATTTTAAGTTGATCTCATTTACTGAATATTTTTTTAAAATTAGACTGCTATTTTTAAATCAAAATTTTAGTAACTCCTAAAGAAACTCATATACATATCATACATATTTAGTTTTTAAAGATTGGACAACTTGAGGACAAGTAACATTTTAAGTTTGGGGGATTTTGATACACCTAAAATATATAGTATTTTTAGCAACTCCTAAAGAAACTCATATACATATCATACATATTTAGTTTTTAAAGATTGAAGTTTCACCTAATATTTTAAGTTTAGGGGATTTTGATACACCTAAAATATATAATGTTTTTAGACATATTTTTATATCTATTTTTTGAGATTTACACTTTAATGGAAGGTATTTTTGTGTTTTTTTTGCAAATACAGGTAAAAAGTGTGAAAAATGCTTAAAGTAGTGAAAAATGATCAAATTTGGAGAAAAATTGTGAAAAATGTGCAAAAGAGTTTTAGCACCTAAGCGTCAGATCTGGCACTTATGCGCCGGTTAAACAGAGAAGGTCGTACCTAAGTTCTAGATGTCTCGCGCTTAAGCGCCGATGGCAGTTATTGGACGAGTAAATTCAGTTTCTGCAAATTTTAAAAAGTTTTTTGAGGCACCCATTGGCTTAATAGGTGGTTATAACCACCATGGACGAAAATTATCACGAAAGAATCTATCTCTTGGGGAAATACATCTAATCTAGACATATTTTGAAGTGAAACCAAGGCACCTTCTGGAAAATTATAAAAGAAAGAAGAGAGGACTTAGAAAAAAGTCCTGAAAGTATTAGAAAGTTTTGAAAGTTCTCATTTTGATAGTTAGTTCGGAGAGATTTTCAGACACCACTTTTACTTTTATTTTATCATTTTTGTTAATTTATTTTGAATGATTGTAAAGAGAAGAGCATCAAAGGAACTTCAAGAGTTTGGTGGAGGACTTAAGATAAGTTTTTATTTTTTTTGTTTTGAGCCTACTTTTGGTTTTAATTGAAACTTTTTGTGGGTTTGACAATGATTTCTTCTTTTAAACTAAAGTGTGATTTTGTTTTCTCCATGGATTCTGAGTAGTTTTCCTTATCTTTTTTCTTAAAATGATAAGTAATTAAGTTTTGGATGGAAGTTGTGGAAAGTATTAATCTTCAATGACAGAAGAAGTTGAGATTATTTAAATCCATGCACCTCATTTACTTCTTGATTTGGCCAATCCAGATGTTAAAATTTATTGTGAGAATATGTAAGAATCGGGATGATATTGTCTCAATCAAGAATTAGAAAGAATCACATGAGGTTGTATGAATTAGAATGTAGTTCATATGATTGAGTGAAAATAAATAAGGAAATATTCATTGAAGGGTGTAAAGTTAGAGGACTTTAAAGTGACAGGTTAAAGCCCCCAACTTGGTTTATTGTTTTGTTTTTGATACGAGATGTTAGCCCTCAGGTGGAGGGAATCGAGGGAACTCTAGAGTGAGTGCTAGTATCTTCCAATGAGAGAATGTTAGCCCCCAGGTGGAGGGAATCGAGGTAACTCTAGAGTGAGAGCTAGTATCTTCCCTGTCTTAGCCCCTAGGTGGAGGGAATCGAGGGAACTTTAGAGTGAGATCTAGTATTTTTCCTGTCTAGCAAGTCTTCAGAACTATTCAAACTTTAAATTAGTCAATGTTCTTTATAGCATTTCTAGTAAGGGTAAAGAGTACTTTTGCTTCTATTTGGCACAACACAATTTGAATACTTCCATAACAGAATTACTATACTTATTATTCATTCATAACAAAAAGAATGATATTTTCATATTTAGTGTTTTTCTTCTATAAAATCTCTAGTTATCTTTTTAAATTATTATTGTTCTATCAAAATATTGAAAATACTAAAAATATTTAAATTTTCATTACTATAAAAATCATCTTTAGTTTAGATAATTATCTTTTTATTAAAAATAGAAAGTTTGTTGTTAAATAATGTATATTGCGTATTCTCCCTGTGGGTTCGATATTCAGGTCTTAATCAAAAAGTCCTAAATTACTTGATAACGATACGTAAACTTGCGTAGTATCCCAATATATATAAATTAAAAGTTAAATTCTTATTTTTATTCAGAATCAAGTTTTTGGTTTTGTTGCAAAGAAAGGAAATATAAGTGAAATATAATCTGAATTATTGTTGTACTGTGCATATTAGTATTATCCAAGGATCACCTATGTTACTAAAGAAGAAAAACTAGACCTCAACCAAAAATGAGGTCGACAAAAGTACCCTCAATAGGTGTGGTGTGCTGGGAAAGCACACCGCGCGTATTGGCGTTGACTGACGAGATCAATAAAACCAACATATATTTCTAAGTAGGGCTATCAAAATGGCTTATTTTTGCGAACAGCTCGTGTTTGGCTCATTAAGAAGCTTGTGTTTGGCTCGTTCGCTAAGTTAACGAGCCNCAAGGCTTCAAAGATTTATAATCAATTGAAAGTATTAATTAAAAAAATAGAATATAAATTATTAAATTAGATTTAAATGATATTTTAAATCTTGCCTCAATCCTTAACATCTTATAGCTACTTGATTAAGGTTGTCAAAATGACTCTTTGTTCCTGAACGGCTTGTGTTCGACTCGCTATGCAAACGAGTCGAACACTAACACACTTTTTGAGCTCAAAATATAAATGAGCTGAACATGAGCTCAGCCTGGGCTCTCTCATGTTCGGCTCGTTTACACCCCTATTTCTAAGTCAACAGATCCAGAACGAAGATTAAAAGTGAGTGACCATTGTTTCCGCTGGGGAATTAGCAAGTAAACTATCTGAACAAAATCGAGGGTTCAGAACTCTCGCTGGGGATTAAAAGGTGGATTTCAAATAGTTAGGTTCCAGGTATATTGGAAAGTAAGAATCAGGGTTTAGGTGTTGGCCCCAAAATGGGATTTTAAAATTTGGGTATCGATTCTGGATAAAGAATCAGATGCGTTACTCCATTTAAGGTGGTCTTAAACTAATCTTGAAGAATGGGAGTGGGATGCCTTGAATTAATTGAAGGGCTTGTTCCCTTAACCCTCTAAAGTTTGATATTTGGACCATTGCAAAGCAATGTGGAACCAGATGTCTGTTTCCTTTTCCTCTAAAATTTATATTATTGTTAAGCAACATGGAAGTGGATGTCTATATCCTCTTCCCCAAAAGGTGGATATTATTGCAAAGCAATGTGGAAGCGGATGTCTGTATCCTCTTCCCCAAAGATTGATATTATTGCAAAACAATGTGGAAGCAGATGTTTGTATCCTCTTCCCTGAAAGTTGATATTATTGAAAAGCAATGTGGAAGCAGATGTTTGTATCCTCTTCCCCGAAGGTTGATATTATTGCAAAGCAATGTGGAAGCGGAAGTGTGTATTCTCCTCCCCAAAGGTTGATATTATTGCAAAACAATGTGGAAGCGGATGTTTATATCCTCTTCCCCGAATGTTGATATTATTTGGAAACATATCACTACGTTAGGGAGGAATGCTCAAGGACTCTTCCGCGAGGATGTGAAGAAATCTAGTGCAGACCAGGATAATCATGCTGCGCAAGCAAAGAGTAAGTAATCTCAAACTCGAGATAAGCAAACTCAGCAAATTTGTCATTTTCTTTTCTTGTTATTTTTATCATATTTAATTATCAAAGTTTATTTTCAAAATATTTTAGTTTTGGTTAATTTTCCAAAAAGATTTTGAAGTTTTAATATTGTGCTTTTGTTATATTGTTTTTTGTTCGTATGGCTTCTCATCAACCGCACAAGAGAGGGCAATTTGATAAACAAGTTTAAACATGAAAGAAATTCCATTAATCTGCTACAAAAATGAGCTACAAACTGTATACATGTTGAAGCATCAAAATACAACATGTTAAACATCTTTGAATCATCAAATACTTAATACATATTATGCACTGAACATTTCTGGTACATATTTCATGTTTGCTACGTAAAACTTGGCACAAAAAGGTATCCTGCTGATCATCTTTGCCATGGTGAGCTTTTGATCAAGCTGCCTCCTAAGCCACGCTTCAGGATAAGAATTCCCTTCACATGTACTTAGAGGTCAGCCCTCTCATAACTCATATGGTTGCAACTCTTCCAGCTCAGGATCTTGAAGAAATCCTTGTGGTATCTTATCATCTCGTATTCTTCTGAAGGTTACAGAAACTCGAGGGTTTCGCACTCCCACGATTCAATATTTAGTTAAGTTAGCACCCTTTCTATCTAAGGCCAGCACCAATCCCAGTGGCAGAGGGATTTTAACGGACCCTCTGAATTCCTAGGGACCAACGATATCAAACTCTTTTCAAAAGATTATGTTGCTTTTGCTGAAAAAAGACACTATGCAAAAGGGTCTAACAAAGTCGTGATGGTCAATATGGGGAAGAATGCAGCTCCCTTCATCATAAATATTGATGATGCAACAGTTTGAGATGCAGTCTGGCAGCATTATGCTCTATTGAATTAATCTTTTAACCATCATTTTTATCACAGAAGGCATAGGATCCACCTCATCATATTTTAAAATACCAGGGGGGTTCCCTTGTCTGTCTTCAATGAAATTGTAGCAACAACCACATTTAATGGTTATCCTACCTTTCTCGCGCATCCCCTTTCACGGTTCTGCATATGTTCATTACTTCAGCAGACCAGCTCGGCCTCTAGCTTGCAGATCAAATACACAATCCAAAATCCTCTTCCATCGCTATCTGAGAAGACTCCAATATATAGCACCAAGCCTTCCAATATATTGATGACTTCGCCCTGGACCTCTTCATAGAATTCAAATTCTCTTTGCTTTACTCTTCACATTCTCTCCATTTCAACTGTAGGAATATCATCAAATTATCGAGGTGGCCTTCTTGTTTCAACCCCTTTAACAACCAGTTTCTGCTCTGTATCTGCAGGTAATGGAATATATGACTTAACGTCTGTATATGCTGCCTCGTGACCTCATACTCTGGCGGCTATTAATTCTTGCACTGAACTGTAGCAATCCAAGTGTAGAGCATTACATCCTGGGCATTCTACGAACATTTGTCCAATAGATGCTCCTGTGGGCAGCTCTGCATTACACATTGGACAACCCCTATATGACTCATGGGGTATCTCTATCTACATCGGCTCAGCGGCCGGCTCCAGCTCATCCTCTGTACCTGGTAGAATAGAAGAGGTTTCTTTTGTAGATGGTTTATAAATCCTCCCCACAGAAATTAGGGCAAGTAATCTGGCGGCTTCTCTCTATTGTATACTTTCCTCTTGTAGAAAGGCTCTGTGTTTGCGTCAATTGGCGTTTCGACGCTGCGTTCTTCGAAGTGGTGCATCAGGCACTCTATCCTCATTGGCACCTATTAAATCCCTCGTTAGTGTGATTTTCAGGAATTGTAGATGATTGGTCCCCTTCATTGGGTATTGTTGAGTGATCATATTTTTTTTCTTTTGCGAGGAATCGTCTTTAGATCCAATTTTTAGTAGAGACGGTAATCCTTCTTTTTATCTCCGGCTTACAATGTCCATTAGGGGACCTTCATAATTCACATAAACCTAACCAAAGTCAAAATCAAGGTCTATGAAGCCACCCTAAGCAGCCCTCTTCTTATCTAGTGTGAGATTTAAGCCATCTTTGAAGGAAAAGATTAGCTTACGCTTCGACATTTCTTCTGCAGAAGACAGAAAAACATCAGTACGATGTTATCCAGCACGAACAAGAACAAAAAACGAAACATCAATATTTCTGATAATTTGAAAATTTTATTTATTCAATTTTATTTAATTTTAATTAGATTTAGAAATTAGAAACATACAAAATAAAATGAGCAATTTCAAAATTTTTCACTTTATTGAGGCTAATTTGTTACAAAATTTTAGACAGTCATAGATGTTTGGCCAAACAAATAACCCCAAAACTATCAAAATTTTATAATAATGTTGATTTCAAGCGGCCTCATGTTGGGCAGTATATCTTCAAGTAGTGGCCATTAACTGGCAGTATAGGTCTTTCACCCCAAAAATCCACCAGATGGTAGGCTCCTCCTCAGTAGACTTTTTCTATGACATGGGATATCTTTCTTGTACTGTAATATCAATGGAATCCTTCGGTGGATATGTCAGCTCCATAGTAAATTTTGCTAGAGCGTCAGCATGGGCATTATCTCCCTGAGGAATCCTATATAGGGTTACGTTAGGAATATGTTCTAACAACTTCATCGTGTACTAATGGTATTCTGCTAGCCTTGGTTTTAGAATCTTATATTGTCCAGAAAGAGAATGCCAACTCCAACCCAGCGATTAACGCTTCATATTTCGCATCATTATTTATGCGTGGCTCTGTTAGGTGATAGGAGAATCTCAACATACGCTTATCAGGCGTGATGAAAATCAAACCTATCCCTTCTTTGCCTGATATAACTATTTCGGATCCTTTATCTTTCCTGGTTGAATAAGCTCCATCAAAATACATCTCCCAATATCTGAAACTGGAGGATTCTATTTGTAGTATTGCTCATTTGGTAGTTCATCGTTGAGAGAGAACTCAGCTGGAAGTGGGTGTGCGCAAGAAAATCTACTAAAATATGTCCCTTGACAACGTGGAGGGGAACAAAATTTATATCGAATTGCAGTAAAACCACTGACCATCTTGCTAGACATCTGGAAAGTGTTGGTCGGGTCATTAAATATTGCAATGGATTAACTTTTGAAATAAGGGTAATTTTATGAGAAAGCATGTAGCGTCTAAGCTTTTGGGTGGCGAAAATCAAAGCTAGACAAATCTTCTCAATAGGCGGGTACTTTATCTCTGTCGGTATTAGACGATGACTCAAGTAGTATAGTGCATTTTCCTTGCTCTCATCATTGACTTGGGCTAATAGGGCCCCGAGAGAGTTGTCTAAAGCTGTGGTATAAAGTAGCAACGGTTTTTTCGGGATAGGGGCTGGCAAAATAGGAGGTATCATTAAGTATCATTTAACGTCTTCGAAAGCCCACTGGTATTTCTCTTCCCAAATAAATTTGGCATATTTTTTAATTAAATCCGAGAAGGGCTGACACTTACCTGAGAGATTAGAAATAAAGCGTCTTAGATATGTCAACTTTTCTTGAAACAAATGTAGTTGTTTCAAAATTTTGGGAGAAGGCATTTCTAGGATAGCTTTAATCTTATTTGGGTCGATCTCGATCCCCCGATGATGAACAATGAATCCTAGAAATTTTCCAAAGGTAACGTCGAAGGCACGTTTAAGGGATTCATCTTAAGATTATATTTTCGTAATCATTTGAACACGATCCTCAAATTGTACAAATGGTCTATCTTCTATTTACTTTTGATAACCAGATCATCCACATAGCACTCCACTTGGTTGTGAGTGAGGTCGTAAAAAATTTTTGTCATTGCTCCCTGATATGTTGCTCTAACATCCTTTAATTCAAATGACATCATTGTGTAGCAAAAGATCCCAATTTGTGTTCTGAATGTTGTAAGTGTTGCATCTTCTGGAGCCATCTTTATCTGGACGTAACTTGAAGATCCACCCATGAAGAGAAAATCTCATGTGTTGAAGCAATATCCACCATTAATTTTGGTATCGGTAGTGGAGATTCATCTTTTGGACATGCCTTATTTAGATCTCTGAAATCGACACATACATGAATTTATCCATTTTTCTTCTTAAATTGTACGATATTGGCTAGCCATGCGGGGCATTGCTCTTATCTTACAAAGTTAGCATCTATTAATTTATTTACCTCGATAATGACTTTTTGCTATATTTCGAGGCACGTTCTTGTGGGAGCTTGTTTTACTAGGGTCATATCTTTATCCACCCCTAGCTTATATACTGCGACTTCTGCTGATAGCCTTGGCATTTAATGGTAGCTCTAGGTGAAGCAACCTCTAAGTTTTGATAATAGTTTTATTAGCTCTATGGATTCTCACTCGCCGAGTAAGGAACTTATAAAGGTTGGTTGGGGCTGCTCCTCAGTTCCGAGGTTGATTTCTTTTAACTCGTCAACCGTTGATTTAATCTCTCCTTCAAATTTTGGCGAAGCATCATCTATTAAATGTTCTTGAGAGTCATCCTCTACGTCAAGGTAGTCCTCTTCTAATTCATTAGTAAAAAACATACAAAATTTTGAATCATCAACTGGTCCTATAGTACCAAATTTGAGACCCTGTTTTGAATTAAGAGTTCAGCTTTTAACATTCCATAATTTTTTAAAAAGTTGTAGCTTATCTTTTGGCATTTGTTTTGGCACATATCACTGTTGAATTAATTTATGTACACAAGGAGAAAAGAAACCAAAATCTATTTCCATTAATTCATTAGAATCATCATCTAAATTTACATAATTTTCAGAACTAGTTGAAGGGGGAGCATGGTAAAACTTGATCGGCTTCGAACTGTCACTACAGACTTCCTTAACCTCTAGACTCTCAACCTTTTGATGATAGATTAGAGTAAGGGTCATCACATTCACATAGTGGTTGATCCGATCATACATCAACTCATATTCATCTCTTTCTATGTCTTGTAAGGAGATCTCGTATTGGGGTTTCTTTTGTTTTATCACCACCATTTCTTCCTCGGAACTTCCTTCATCAGAACTTTCTTTCATGCCGATGTTGATGGTCGGCCTCGTCTGTTCAATAACACGTCCCCGGCTTCGATCTCCGGTATATGGGCTAAAAAAACATCTACCACCTCATTGTGGGGAGACAATAGTAGATTGTTGAAATAGAGTTGAATGGCCTCTTCTTTATGATCCTTCTGAGCCTTGCATTCCATTCATCACAACTTCATGAGAAAAGACTATTCTCTTTGGAGGTGCATAGTAAGCGGCGTCCTCATGGATGCCCACTTCATGCACTGAGAACTGTTGTAAATCTCCTTTAATACAATGTTCTTGTCCTTCTTTGAAATATTTCATGCATTGATGTAAGGATGATGAAACTATATTATGCTTATGAATCCATGGCCATCCAAGTAGAGCATTGAAAGAAGTCTCTGCATCGATGATATGGAATTTTGCTGTTGTTACTAATTCTTCAGCTTTCATTAACAGTGTAATTAATCCAAGAGCACTTTCTTTCTTTTGATTGAATCCTCCTAACATCATTTTATTAGTTGTAAGCTTTTGAGCCTTGATGTCCAAATATGTCAATGTCCATAGACTCATTCAGTTTAGTGATGCTCCCGAGTCTACTAGGACTCTGGACAATACAAATCTGTTGATATTAACAGAGATGTAGAGTGGTCGATTATGGTCGGTGGCACCGAGCAACAAGTATTCATCTGTGAATTTTATCCCAGTCTGTTCTTTTAACGAACAAAATTCATCCAAAGATGTGCTGACCAATTGAGCCAAGCAAATCTCTGGGTTGAGCAAGGCTGTAACCAGAGATTCTCTCATCTCCTTTGACAGGATCAGAGAGTCATAAAGGCTTAGTTTGATCGGAAACCTCCTTAGATGAGCTACCACGTTATAATCAACTTTGTATAATCCTCTAATTTTTACTAGGCTATGCGGCTCTTCCACTGGCGGAGGTAGAGTTAGATCTTCTTGAGTGACTATTTGTTTTCCTTTGTCTATTCAAGCTAACCTTGAAGGTAGTATTTTCTTGCTCCTTAGATTTACTTCTATAATTTCTTCTTGATATGTTGTAGGTAACATTTTTTGTATTCCTTCTTCATCATCGGAGAGATCCAGGTTGATGGCAAGTGGTACACCATGGCACTCGAGGACTGGCTCCTCACTCCTAATGCTATCGTAACTAATATTGTCGATTTCTTCTTCATTCTCATTAATGGTTTTATCAGACTCAAGTATAATTTGATGATCATTTTGGGAATTGAGATCAGATTTAGATCGAACAAAATCAGTTATGTTATCATTAGAAACAATAAAAATGTAGCCAAAATCATAATCATTATATTTATAATACCGCGATGGGGCAAAAAGATAATCATACATTGTCAGGAGTTCGAGGATTTTATTCCTCGAATCTGAGATAACCAATCTAACAGAGACAGCCCCAATCCTGCCCCCCACACCATCGTTCTTCATGACGTCGCTCCTTTCTTTCTCTTCCGGTAGCGGTGACTTCTCTGGTGAAATCTCCAACTTGGGCTGAGCAGGTTGTACACTCTGAATGGTTGCCTGAACTGAAGCGGTTTGAATCTGATCTAGTACCTTCTTGGATGACTTGCTCCAAACTGTGCTCCATCCGTCTTTTTCTGCATATGGATCTATTGGAACGATTGGCTCGGCCAAAATCATATTTATAGAACCTTTTTCAGGATCTTTCAAATATTCCTTCGGCATTGTTATATTTCCTTCTTCCTCTCAAGCCAATCCTTGAAAATAAAGCAGCCCTCTATTGTATGTCCCAACATACTGTGGTGGGGACAAAAATTGGGATATTATTTCTTATCAACCTCTTTGGCCTTCATTAGTTCTGATAATCTAAACTCGGCTTTTTCATTAATTTTTTTAACATCTTTGGCACAGCCTCATCTTTGAAAGAATACACTCTTTTTCTTCATTCTGAAAGAGCATCTTTGAAATAATACACTCTTTTCCTTCATCTGAAAGATTCATACCCATTCTACCTTCTACTCGGTACGGTCCTCCCTGGCATGACTGTTGGTTGGACTGTCCATACTATTGTGTTTTTTGTTGAGCATGCTATAAAGATTGTTGGGAACTTTGATGAGAATGTTCTACCTGTATTTTTATTAGCTGATTCCCCTTATCAATTATTGTCACTCTCCCAGACCTCTTCTCAAATGCTCTGGTTGTCCTGGATTTCTCTGCTTTCTCTTGAGAATCCATATTTTAGCTTCCTCTTGAAAATTGTTGGCTTTGCTTAGTAGCTTCTCAAAGGACTTGTGGTGAGTCCCTTGAGCATGAAAGCTATTGGCCCATGTATTTTTTTTAGTAAAATCTCAATCACATGTTATTCCTTTAATTGAGTTTAGGTTCACACTTCATGCTAAAGTTTCTCCACCTCAAGATATAATCCACTAGAGTCTCGTTGGGTCTTTGCTTCTCCACTACGAGAACTCTAATAGAAACATGATGTTGTGCTCCAGCAAATCTCTTTATGAACATCTATTCTAACTCGGTGAATTTCTTCACTAATCCGTTAGGTAACTCAACATACCAATCAAAAACAATCTTTGATAGGCTGCTGACGAACTGTTGAAAGAGTAAGGCTTCATTACCTTGTGTGTTGCCACAACTGGCTCGAAAAAGTGCTAGATGTTGCCTGGGATTCCCAGTCTCATCAAATATCTTGAATTTTAGTGACACAAAACCCTTAGGGTAGGGTACAGCATCTAACTCCTCCGAGTAAGGTCTATGAAATAGCTAAAATATATAGTATTTTTAGACACATTTTTATACCTATTTTTTCAGATATTATGCTTTAATGGAAGGTATTTTTTTGTTTCTTTTCTTTCAGGTATAAGTAAAAAGGTGAAAATTGCTTAAAGGAGTGAAAATGGATCAAATTTGGAGCAAAAAGGTGAAAATTGTGCTAAAGTGTTTTGGTGCCTAAGCGTCGGTGAAACAAAGAAGGCTCCACTTAAGCGCTGGAGGTAGTTATTTGGCAGTTTTCTTTATTTGACCAAATTTTGAAGAGGTATTTGAGACACCTATTGGCTTCATAACTAAGAACATAAATATGTTTAAAAGACTTGTGAAAGGAGGCATCCTTTGTAGAATTCATCGAATGTGGACACGTTTTGAGGAGTTACCAAGACACCTTCCAGAGATTTATAAAAGAAAGAAGTTGAGACATTTGAAGTGGGTGCTTGAAAGTCTTGAAAAGAGTTGGAAGAAGAAGAGTTTTAAGGAGCTTGGATAGATAGTTTTGGAGAGATTTTAAGGCACCGCAAAAATTTACTTTATCCTTTTTGTTTTTAGTTTATTTTGAGAGTGTTGTAAAAGAGAAGAGATTCAAAAGAACTTCAAGAGTTTGGTGAAGGATTTGAGATTAAAGTGTTGTAAAAGAGAAGAGATTCAAAGGAACTTCAAGAGTTTGGTGGAGGATTTGAGATAAGTTTTTATCTTTTTTTTTAACTACTTTTGGTTTTAATCGAGACTTCTTGTTGGTTTGACAATGATTTCTACTTTTAAACTGAAGTGTATTAAACTACTTTTAGTTTTAATCAAGACTTCTTGTTGGTTTGACAATGATTTCTACTTTCTAAACTACTTTTGGTTTTAATCGAGACTTCTTGTTGGTTTGACAATGATTTCTACTTTTAAATTAAATTTTTGGTTTTAATTGATACTTCTTCTTGGTTTGACAATGATTTCTACTTTTAAACTAAAGTGTGTTTTTATTTTCTCCATGGATTTTGAGTAGTTTGCTTTATCTTTCTCCTTAAAAAGATAAGTAATTAAAGTTTGGATGGAAGTTGTGGAGAGTATTGATCTTTAATGTTGGAAGAAGTTGTGATGATTTAAATTCATGAACTTCATTTACTTCTTGATTTAGCCTATCTAGATGTTAAAATTTGTTGTGAGAACATGTAAGAACGGGGCCGGTATTGTCTCAGTTAACAATTGGAAAGAATCACATGAGGTTGATGAATGAGAATGTAATTCACATGATTTAGTGCAAATAAATAGGGAAATAATCATTGAAGGGTGTAGGGTTAGAGAACTTTAAAGTGACAGGTTAAAGCCTTCCAACATGGTTTATTATTTTAGGTTTTGATATAAGATATTAGCCCCCAGGTGGAGGGAATTGAGGGAACTTTAGAGTGAGAGCTGGTATCTTCCCTACCTAGTCGGTCTTCAGAACTATTCAAACTTTAAATTAGCTAATGTTCTTTATAGAATCTCTAGTAAGGGTAAAGAATATAATTGATTTTATTTAGCACAACACAATTTGCATACTTCAACAACATAATTCCTATACTTATTATTTATTCATGATAAGGAAAAAGATATTTTTCAAATTTAGTGTTTTCTTTTACATAAACTCAGGTTGTCTTTTTAAATTATTACTGTTCTGTCAAAATATCAAAAATACCAAAAAGATTTGAATTTTAATACTGTGAAAATATTTTTAGTTTAAGTAATCGGCGGTTTAGAATAGAAATTTTATTGTTCAATAGTGCATATTGCGTATTTTCTTCTGGGTTCGATATTCAGGTCTTAATAAAAAATTCATATATTACTTAATAACAATACATATACTTGTGTAGTATCCCAATATATATAAATTAAAATTTTAAATTCTTATTTTTTTCAGGATCAATTTTTTGGTATTGTTGCAAAGTGAGGAAACATAAGTGAATATTATAATTGAATACATTGTTATATTGTTGCATATAAGCAGTTTTGGGATCATTCTATCCCTTGAAATCAATGCACCACCCTTAGATTGGGCAAAGGCCTCCTGAACTTGTTGTTCAATCAATTGTTTGATATCTTTCTCGGGCATGGTATTTGGTGAGGAATCTTTCTTTTGCTGATCATCTCCATTAGCGGAAGCAGCTTCTCTTCTTTCATTGGTAATATGCATTATTTCAGGCTGGTTAGCCCCTGGAGAGGCTACCTGGTGACTGGGATTTCCCATTAATTTAAGCCATGGTAGCCATGGTGGCAGCCATCTCGTCCATCGCTTTTCCATTTGACTTGTCTGTTCATCCCTCAAGAAAATGGCCCTGCGCAAATCATCTGCGGCGTTCCCTTCAACAAGAGGTTGGGCATCACACACTGACCAAGCTGCTCTAGTCTTGATGACATGAATATCCATGAAGACTTCATCCAGATAATCATTGAAATCAAAATCCTCATCATCATCATTAATGGTTACACCATGTTCTTTAGCTAGCTTAAAAATCTCAGCCCTGAGCTTTTCAACTTTTCCTTCAATTTTTGCCTCTTGAACTGTCTTAAGATCTGGAGGATTTTCTTGAACATCCTTCACTTGTTCATTAAATTCTGTAGCAGGTGTTTCATACTTTTGCTTCATTCCATTATTCTGCCCTGCGAGCTCAGCAGACCGTATTGGTATGGCAACTTTGGGTACCCACACTTTCTTTCTTGACGATGATGTCTTGATACGAGGTATCTCAATAGAGGCATCAAAATGTTGGAGAGAAGTATGCCGCCCGTGGTGCGCACCAAACACAACATCAAGTTATTTCTTCATCTTTTCCCTCTTAGAGGCATTCTCAGAGGTAATAACTGGTTGAATCCTTGGACCCAGATGTAACTTAACCGGTCGACATCCTCAAACATTGGAGCGGCAGAAGTAATAAACCTGCAGTAGTAATGGTAGTATCAACTCTGCTTCCTAGACAAAATTTGACGAGAATACGTGTTGGTAACGCTTCCGTTGACTTGTGAGACTATCGGGCAGCCTTGACATCTTCAGAATTTCTCTCTTCATCTGTGGGGATACTGCACATCTTACTCGTTTAAGCAGTTTGACCACTAAACAACTTTCTTTATTAACCAATCCCTAAAACACTGTGTGAACTTTAGTGATAGGAGTGGGCTTCTCTCTCTCTTCACTATGACCATGAAATGTTGGTAAAGTAGCAATGATTTCTCGAATACTTTGACATCCATTAGTATCAATCAATGGTTGGAACCTACTCCCTTGCAGCAGTGGAGAGGTCTCTTGTAATCCAAGTTCCTCCTTTTGAGGAAATTCATCCTTTGGTACTCTTTCTAAGATTTGGGCCTTGGCTGCCCTCTGAGCTTTTCAGCGATGGTTCTTTCTCTGTGATCAAGTCAACGGTGTAGACTTTGAACTCGAACCAATTATAAATATTATTGGCAAGACAGTGAATTTTTCAGTTTCATCTCATTTCCTTTAGTGGAGAAGGAAACGACAGATTTGGCAGGTGTCAAGGGATTAGCAGTTTTCACCTTCTTGCAAGAAGGGAATTCCTTAGGACAGTTCAGGCTAAATTTAGTAGGAGCTTATGAACTTTTGGAGCGGTGACTTTCATTACGATGAACGGGGCCCCTTTCCCATAAAAACTACAAGTTCGTTAAATCCGGCTCCGAACATAATGGTGGGGGCAACATTACAAGCGTTGCAGCTGATTGGCAAATTGCAGGAAAAGGTGAGCATTGGGAACGCCATTGCAGCAACTTTAAATAGAAAGCCCCGATGATAGTTATTTGGCCAATAACTTGTAATTCTAGTGCGAACACTAAAAATTAATAAAGGTTGATCCTTAAACTGGGCAAATTTTGTTTTAATATTTTTAGTTTGCAAAGGCTTTAAATTTAGTAAAAGTAATTTGAAAGTAGAAGGATTTAGCTAATTAAATAAAGAAGGTTTAAGTGAAAGTGCAGCACGACACTATTAGATTTAATTTGTAATAAAGCAAATCAGGCTTTAAGGGGAAAGTGAAGTTTAGGACCCAGTGCGGGACCGATTTTATGACACACAATGCCCATGCGGAATTAGTCTATCAGCACACCTTTTGGGAGTTTGACCCCACACAAAGATTAAAACGTCCTTAATATCCTCCTGAACCTCTCTGTTCAAAGGTGATTGAACAGACGGTCCTGAAGTCTGAAGGAGTTGACCGTACTTCCCTAAGAAAAAAATGGGTGAAACATGCCCACGGAAGAAGGGTAATTTTGGTCCATAAGGGACATGGACACATCGGTGATGTATGAAGATAATATTCCCTGATTAATATAGAGAGAGAAGCAAGTCCCCAGCGTAGTCACCAGAAGTTGTCGGCACTATTTTGGTTGTGGAGTTGTGAAGTTGTCGGCTGCTAGGATGGATATCCTAAAACCCGTCTTAATTTAATTTAATATATATATTTGGAAGAAATAGTATTTTAGATTTTAAAAAATACAAGACCAGTCTGATCTCATATCCCTAGTAGTTTAAATAAATGAGCTTAATATCGTAAGCAATGTATCAACTCTGAAGGATAAATACAGTACTTACTAATAAGGCTCGATTAAATAAACTAATGATTATATGACATCCGTTTAAATCTGCAAAAACTTTTTATTTATAAGCCGATAATTTTCTTTATTTAATATGAAGGATTAAATAGGGTTTATATTAATTCTGGGTTCGAGAATGCTTCCTATAAGGGCAAGCCCTATAGTTAATTACATCTTAGAAAACCGAAGTCACCTAAGAAAATTCTAGATAAAAACCAGGTAATTGTCTTCAAAGAGGTTAAAGGATTATGACTTTTCAATGAGATCAAACAAAGAGGTATGAAAAGGGAATGACTCAAGTTTGGAACATTTTACTTTGGAATCCAAGGGGGAAAGAACTAGGGGATGTCATAGATCCGGAGGAGAACCTCGGTGACTTTTCAAGCTATCCTATGGTTTGGCTTCAGTTTAGAGGAGAAATATTTAAATGTTTCATCCTGCTAATTTTATTAATTATGGCTTATATTCGTGTGAAACGATCACACAAATATCCTGAAAGATGTAAGATTTAGGTCGTGACAGACGACAACTTTGGAATCCAAAAGAAAGTTGAGGTTTATATTGTATAGCAGAGCCATAAAAATACCTAAAGATAAATTGAGGATTTATGTTGTAGATCCTCCTGTTGTTGGAGATAGTCGTGTTGCTCACAACGCTAGCTCCAAGCTCCTCATCGTGACGAGTTTAAATTTTCTAATGTGTCAAGTTATGATGTAAAATCAAATATTCCAAAGAAACAAATTTCATAATTTTGTGATTTATATTTTAATTATTAGAATTATTTTAGTGAAAAAATTAACGAAAATTCATTTTTATGCCTTTTAAAATCAATATCTTGACTTAAACAATTAGGAAAATTATTTTAATTGGTTCCAAATGATCAAGAGTCAATGGTAATAATTTAGTGTGTTTTTACAACTTTGTGATTTTTATGATTTTTAATTAATTTTAATTATTTTAAATGCTTTAAATAGTTTAAAAAATGAAGTATTTATTTTAATTCTAATTTTATTTTTCTTAGGTTCCTCTGATCATAAGGAGCTCCCAAAACTAATTTTGTATTTTTCTAATGAGTATTTTAATTATTATAATTACTTTAATGCCAAAAAATGGCATTTCACTTAATTAATCCATTTGGTGGTCAAATTAACCCCAATTGACTTGAAATTTTTATGATGAGCTCTTTTAACATTAAATTATAGTGTGAAATAGTTTTTATATCATTTACATTTGTAATTACTCCAAATTAGTTTTCTTTTCATTTTTAGGGTTGGTGACAATTAGAGTTATTTTAAATGAATTAAACCAACTTTATATTTTTCCTAGGATCCTCTAACCACAGTGAACCCACCAAAAAATATTTTGTATTTTTCTAATGAGTATTTTAATTATTATAATTTTTATATCAAAATAGAAACCATTAACTTGAAAATTATACAACCATGTCTAGAGATCTCTCCTAACCTTAGAAAAATCATAAAGAGCATCCCCGTAAAATGTAGAATCAAAGCCCCAAAGATCAAGTCATGGTAAAATGTCTATGCTAATGGAGAATCAAAATAAGGAAAAATCCATTTAATTAATTGAAAATAAAATATGCATCAAATAAATATGAAAATATTTTTACATTGTTCTCCTCTCTTTACTGAGCAATAGGATATTTTTATTTTATTTTTATGATTTTTCTATGCAAAGTTATGTATTTTTAAAGTTTTAATAATTAAATAAATAAGAAAATACCCTATTTTTTTACTTAAACCAGTCAGCACTGCATCATCCTAGGCAGATCTGAAGCTCCACGTGGGGTCTTCTGGTTCGGCACCGCCTTCTGACTCAGCCACCACGCGTCCCGCTGTTTCTCTCCATCTCCTCATCCGACACCATCACGACCGTTCGCTTAATACACGAGGAAACAGATGACATTCGTTCATTATCCCCGAACCCCTAGCCTGAGAACTGTCCTACTTCTAGGCTTAATATCTCTCTCGATACTCAAATAAATTAAGTGTGTTTTGTTCCTATAGACTCATCTTGACTAGGAGAACATATCCATATGGTTAATCAACCCTTAAATCAACTCTATGCACATGGAGAATCAAATAATTTGGTTCAAAAGGGGAAGCCTCAATTGGATGCTTATGGAAGCTTTGTGGGGGTCTTAAGAGCCTAGGGATGAAGCCTTGAGCAGTGATGAATTGCCTAGATATGATTTTGACCAAAGTCGATTTGGGGTGTTGGTCAAAGACCACCTTACAGTGCTCTAGTGATGGGGCTTTTCTGTGGGATCTTCTTCTCTTGATGTGGGGATGATGTGGGTGTAATTAAATTAGATTTGGTGGAGGTTTGGTGAGTGTCATGTTTCAGCCTTGAACTTGAGCTCCAAAATTGAGCTCGGGCAATAGATTTGAGTGGCTAGGGATGGTTGGGTGTAACTCAAGAGGTTTTAAGGAAGCTCTAGAAGCAATTTGGCAGAGTCTCCCTAAGGAATTTCTAGCTCTTTCCCTTTGGCCATTGAGAGGGGGTTTAAATAGATGGAGAAGGAGAGGCCACTAGGGGCAATTGGTGGGTGTCCAAAGTTGCCTATGTGGATGCCAACAATGTGCAAAAATCCAATTGGGATGAGCCAGCTTGGATGGGTTTTATTTTTAGTTTTAACCATGGTGGAGCTTTTGATTTTGGGTTTTCCAGCCACCAAGGTGGTTGACCGACCAGGGAGGGGTCACCATCCAACTCATGGAGGTCAGGGCTTAGTCTTGGTGAAGTCAATTGGAGTTGGTCGTGTGTAAAGGTATGGGATTGAAATAGTATGGGAAAAGGGTCAATTTGGTTCAACTTAGGTCAAGACATAGTTTGGGTTGGGTTCAACCACCAAGGTTGGTCTTGGGCTGAATAGCAGATCGTTTGGTTCAGCTTAATCATTGAGGATAAGTCAGCATCCAAAGAGATTTGGCTAAACATGGGTTAGAGTGATTCATGGGAGGGGTTAAAACCTTTTTAAGGAAGCTTGAAAGTGGCTTGGCCTCTTGCCACCAATAGTTTGATGATGTGGCAAGGCTCTAACGGCTTTTCTATGGCTTGAGAGTGGCTTCATGGCTTGCATGTAGCCTGGCTAATTTTCATGAAAAGGGATTTTGATTTTTTGGCATATTTTGTGGAGTTTGTCTTGAGGCTTGATTTGGAATGAATTGATCATGAAATTAAAACTTAGGAAGTGATGTTTGTTTAAATGGATGATGAAGGGAAGAGTTGTCATATGGACTTTGGACTTGGGCCTTTGGAATTATATGTGGTGAGCTTGGGCTTTTAAATTTGAATTTGAGTTTGGGCTAAAACTTGGGTTAATTGAATGGTTTATAGAGATTTCATGAAGGATTTGGCAAAATTTCAAAAGATTTTGAGTTGAATTATTGGGCTAATTTGATGGATTTAGGCATATGATCAAAATTGGGTCTTTTTGATTTGAATGAAATTGGGCTACCAATTGGAACAAATTGGGCTTGAATTTTTTTAGAGTAGGATTTTGGATGTTGAATTTTGATTTGGAGTTCAAATTGGGCATGATTGGGGTTAATTCAATTGGGCTAAGATTGGGGCTAATTTGGGCTTTTAAGGGTAAATTGGGGCTTTTGGTCAAATTGGACTAATTTGGTCAAATTGGGTCAAATTGATGATAAAAAATTGATATTGGGATGATTTTGGAGTTTTTTTGGAATTTTTGAAATTTTTAGATCATGAGGGGTATTTTAGTAATTTTGGGCAATTTTGGGGGTATTTTGGGAATTTGGTAATTTTTGTGAATTTTGGTCAATTTAGGTAGTGGTGAGAGGTTTGAGATGATTTTTGGGCAAATTTGGGTATTTTAGGTAATTTTGGGATTTTTTGGCAAAGATTGGGGTTGTATGGGTATTTTGGTAATTTGGTGATTTTGGGCCAAAATGGGCCAACAAGTCATGAAGCCATACTGGAGCCATATAAGGACTCATTTTGGATGCTCAATGTGCTGGTTCTAACCCTCTTAGCCAAAGACTAGGGTATAGGATCATCCACATGAGCTTTCCAAAATGGGTCAAGAGACCAACCTAAGTGGTCATAGGGTTTAGGGTATGTGAGAGAGTGTGGTGTGTGCAAGTTAGCCCCACTAAAACCAGATCACCCAGGGTTATTTTTAAGGCCTGACCATCCTATGGGGGACTCCCCTTGAGCTCCTTCATATTGACCCTACCTACTAAGTGCTAGAGGTCATGACCAATATGTGGAACTTCAGGTTGAGCAAAGAAGGGTTTGGAATTTCTAATGGTGAGGATTCCTTTTCTAGTCCACTAGGAATAGTCAATAGAAAAGTCTTATGGATAGACCCTAGGCTATTAAAGAGGAAAAACTAGACCTCAACCAAAAATGAGGTCAACAATATGTTTTAACAAAGCTTAATGTGGATAAAACTTAGTTAATTAATTATGTTTAATTTGAGTTAAAACAAATTAGAATAGGGTTTAACTAAGCCTAATGTTGTTAAGACTTAATTGATTAATCAGGTTTAATTTGATTTAGACTTAATTAGTAAAGGGTTTAAGTTGACTTAGGTTCTCTTTGAGTTCAACCTAAGGTTTAAGTTGAATTAGGTTTGATTTGCGTTGAACCTAAGGTCTAGGTTGACTTAGGTCTAATTTGGGCTGAACATAAGGTTTAAGTTGATCTATATTCAATTTGGGTTGAACCTAAGGGTTTGAGCCGACTTAGGTTCAATTTGGGTTGAACTTTACGGTTAAGGTTCACTTAGGTTCAATTTAGGTTGAACCTTAGTGTTGGATGAACTTAGGTTCAATTTAAGTTGAACCTAAGGTTTAGGTTCCCTTAATTTCAATTTGGGTTGAACTTAAGGCTTAAGGTTAACATAGGTTCAATTTGAATTGAACTTAAGGTTTGGGCTGACTTAGGTTCAATTTGGGTTGAACTTAATGTTTTGGTTCACTTAAGTTCAATTTGGGCTGAACCTAAGGGTTAACGTTAACTTAGGTTCAATTTGGGTTGAACCTAAGGTTTATACATTTTAGTCCAAGTTAGTTTAGACTTAAACATTTGAGTTATATATGGGTTGAACTCAAGAGTTGAGACTATGTCCAAATTGGTTTGGACTTAGGTTTAACATCAATTTGGGTTAGAAACTAAATAAGATTTAGAGGATTAATCAAGTTTAATATGGGTTAAATTTAATTAGGGTTCAAGGTTCAGTCAGCCTAATTTAAGTAAGGCTTAAGGGATTAATTAATTTTAATGTAGATTAGACTTAATTATAGTTTAAATTTAATTAAGTCTAATTTAAGTAAGGCTTATGAGATTAATTAAGTCAAATATGGACTAGACTTAATTAGTTTTAATATTAATTAAGCTTAACTTATGTAAGGCTTAAGATATTAATTAAGCTTAATGTTGATTAGATTTAATTAGGTTTTAATTATAATTAAACCTAATTTAAGTAAGGCTTAAGGGATTAATTAAGCCTAATGTGGATTAGACTTAATTAGGGTTCAAGGGCAATTAAGCCAAATTTAAATAAGGCTTAAGAGATTAATTAAGCCTAATGTAGATTAGATTTAATTAGGGTTTAAGATCAGTTAAGCCTGATTTAAGTAAGGCTTAAGGGGTTAATTAAGTCTAATGTAGATTAGACTTAATTCGGGTTTAAGAGTAGTTAAGCCTAATATAAGTAAGGCTTAAGGGATTAATTAAGTCTAATGTGGATTAAACCTAATTAGGGATAGTTAAGCCTAATTTAAGTAAGGCTTATGATTAAGTTAGGTCTAAAAGGGGTTTAGACCTAAAGATTAGGGTTAAGCCTAATTTGGTTAAGGATTAAGAGTTAAGTTTAGGGCTAAGGTGAGTCAGACCTAAAGATTAGGATTAAGCTTTATTTGGTGAAGGCTTAAAGGTTAAGATAGCGTTAAGCCTAATTTGATTAAGGCTTAAGGTTAAGTTAGGTTTAAAAAGGGGTTAGACCTAAAGATTAGGTTTAAGCTTAATTTGGTTAAGGCTTAAAGGTTAAGATAGGGTTAAGCCTAATTTGATTAATGCTTAAGGTTAAGCAAGCTCTAAAAGGGTTTTAGACCTAAAGATTAGAGTTAAGCCTAATTTAGTTAAGGCTTAAAGGTTAAGATAGGGTTAAGCCTAATTTGATTAAGGCTTAAGGATTAAGTTTAGGTCTAAGGTGGGTTAGACCTAAAGAGTAGGATTAAGCCTAATTTGGTTAAAGCTTTAAGACTAAAAGGGGTTTAGACCTAAAGAGTAGGGTTAAGCCTAATTTGCTTAGGACTTAAAGGTTAAGATAGGGTCAAGCTTAAACTGATTAAGGCTTAAGGTTAAGTTAGGTTTAAAAGGGGTTTAAACCTAAAGATTAGGGTTAAGCTAAATTTTTTTAAGGCTCAAATATTAAGATAGGTTAGGCCTAATTTGATTAAGGCTTAAGGTTAAGTTAGGTCTAAAAGGGGTTTAGAACTAATGATTAAGGTTAAGCCTGATTTGGTTAAGGCTTAAAGGTAATGATAAGGTTAAGCCTAATTTGTAAAAGCTTAAGGGTTAATTTTAGGTCTAATATGGGTCATACCTAAAGATTAGGGTTAAGCCTAATTTTGTTAAGACTCAAAGATAAAGATAAAGTTAAGCCTAATTTTATTAAGGCTTAAGAGTTACGTTTACGTCTAAGGTGGGTTAGACCTAAGGATTGAAGTTAAGCTTAATTTGGTTAAGGATTAAAGGTTAAGTTAGGTCTAAAAGGGGTTTAGACCTAAGGATTAGGATTAGATTAATCCTAATAATCACTTTTAACCCTTTAAAGTAAAGGATTGAAGTAATAAACCAAGTTTAGGAAATTTTGGGCTAAGGTGTAAATTTTAAAATTTATAATTTTACCCTAAATGTATAAATTGTCACTTTAGACATTTTCAAATATTGGAAATTATTACTTTTAGAGTTAAAGTTTGTTCCCTAAATTTTCTAACCAATTTCCATTTCAATTTTCAATTTTTTGATTTTTCATAATTTTTTTTCCAAAATAATTACAGAGGTGGTAAAAAATTGGTTTATTTTTATTTTAGGACATCCCCTAACCTTGAAAAATTCAAATATTATTTTTAAAGATGGGGGAATAATACGTGTAAATTTCATAATTTTTGGAATTGTATTTAATTTTAATAATGAAGATATTCGAGAGAGTATTTAATTAATTAAAAAATTAAATACAAATCATTAATTATCGATTTTTTTTTAATTTTTTCCTCTATCTCTTGAGTTCAGAGATATTTTTGTTTTATTTTTCTAATTTTTATAGAATTAATTAATAAAATGAGAATATATCTGGAATTAATTAATTTAATTTGAAAAATCTCTGGACTCATAATACGATTTTATTTTTTAAATTTTCCCCTCTGTCTCCTGAGTCCAGAGATAATTTCTAGTTATCAATTTTGGAAGTTAATTAGAGTTTTCTAGAATTAATTAATTTAAAAAATCCTAATTAACAACTTATCCAACTCGACTCCAGCTCAACAGAGAATTCGTCGAAGCTCAATGAGACAACAAAAATATATGCATTTTTAGACCCATATTTTATACTCTTTTCTGGTGATATTGCACTTTAACGAAATGTATTTTTATGTTTCTTGTAGGTTGTTGAATTTTAGGACTTAAAGCAAAAAAGGAAGCAAAACTGATGAAATTTGGAGCAAAAATGAAGAAGTTGAAATTTGTTCAGCGCCGACGACACCATTTGACAGAGAGGACGAATTAAATTGCGGGACACTATCGTCGACGGCGCCAGAATGGGTGCCGATGGAGCCAACGTCAGTTCAGCCCCGATTACTAGAAGATTTGACGAATTTAGATCCATTTTAAAGAGTTTTTGGAGGCACCTATTGGTGAACCAACTCTAGGCTTTATTTGGGGCTGAAATTGATCAAAAAAGTGACTCTTCATGCCATTTCATCCCCTCCATTCAACATTTTAAACATAACACATTCCTTCATTTTTCATTCCACAACCATTTAAATTTCATTGTTCTTATAATTTAGAGTTTTGTGGTGAGATTAAGTTTGAACTCTTCTCTAAGAGTGTTGGAGAAGGAAAAAAATGAGAGATTTCTTCTTCCTTCATTTTCTAGAAGAGGCTTCAAGGGATTTGCTTCGAGAAAGAGTTTCAGATAAGTGTTGTTTGTTTATTAGTGTTGTATGAACTTTCTTTTATATATGAAATTTTTGTTTTGTTGTATCTTTCTCATGAAGTCATTGTATGAACTTTCTTTTATATATGAAATTTGTGTTTTGTTGTATCTTTCTCATGAAGTTTGGGTAGTTTCCTCTATCTTTCTCCCTACTCTAAGATATGGTGAAATAAAGAGATAACATGGAATTGTATGAACTTTCTTTTATATATGAAATTTGTGTTTTGTTGTATCTTTCTCATGAAGTTTGCAGTTTTCTTTATCTTTCTTTCTACTCTGAGATATGGTGAAATGAAGAGATAATATGGATGTGCCAATAAAACTTTCTTTTATATATAAAATTTGTGTTTTGTTGTATCTTTCTCATGAAGTCTGAGTAGTTCACTTTATATTTCTCCTCACTCTGAGATATGGTGAAATGAAGAGATAATATGGATGCACCAATATTAAAATATAAAATAAATTGTGATGATTTTTCAACTCCGAACTTAATTTACTTTTTAATCTTATATTAAAATATGTTGTGATACATATGATCCGGGAAATGGAGTATGAGTTCTACAACAGAGAGAGGATCACATTTGATTCCATGAAGGAGAAATTCATTCATGGAATTAAGTGTAAATAAATAGGGAAATATATTTTGTTGGGTGTAGAATTGGAGAACCTTTAGGGTGAAAGCCTAAAATCCCCAATTCGGTCTTAGTGTTTAAAAACTAAAGCGAGAGTTAGCCTTTAGATGAAAGGAAGTGGGAGCTCTAGAGTGGGAGCCAGTATCCTCCTAGTCTAGCCACGGATTTAGGGACTAAACCTGGGATTAGTCAATGATTTTCTATACACTATATCAGGGTAGAGAATTAAAACTGCTTCTATTTGGCATAATACATAATTGAACCTATTATCTCATCTCATTTTACCAAAACCACATTGTAGTGGGAAAGATGTTTTTTTCACATAAGAAATCTTCATCACATAAACATAGTTTAATAGTTTAATAAATTAGTAGTTACTTTTTAAACTTTGTATTTTAGTTTTGTTATAAAATTAAATAATTTAGTTCTGATAATATTTCAACATTCAAAATTAGTGACAGTAATTTCGTATTGACTTTCTGTGAATTTCCTAGTAAATTTATCATTTCAATTCCCCTTATGATTGATATTTGGGGCTTAAATAGAAAGTCCTTTATTACTTGATAATGATACGTATACTTGCGTAGAATTCCAACATTAATAGCTTAAATTTCTTATTCATAAAATATTGCATCAAACTTTTGACACTGTTGCATAGCAGAATCAACTATATAATTTTTACACAACTATATTCTCGAGGTCACATAACATGTTTGCTTTTGATTCGTGGAGCTTTCCACAAAAGCGTCCACGATGGCATCAATTTGGTGCTCCCTCTTTCACAGCATGTCGGTTGGATCTAATCTCGGTCGTCCATTTTCGATACAGGGAAATGGACCGCATCGAGTCATCTTTCCCATGGGACATTAAACCGAGAGTTACCCCAATTTTTCATGAAATTGCATGGGGTTTGTTTCAAAATCTTCATTGACGCAAGCAGAACACATCCATAAGGTTATGTAAACATGGTGTGTTAATTTCTTTCTTAGAGGTCCAAAACTGAAAGGATTTTTAGGGTTCCCGAAGAGTTCTTGGTGGACATTAGCCCAAGAGGTTTGACCTCAATTGGAATTGAATTAAACATTTGTAGAGACATTGTGATGCTCCTCCTTAGTTCAATTTGAAGTGAAATCAGGCCTATGTATATACTTGATGGAATGGAGCTTAGTTTTAGCATGAAGTAGGTTATACGGCTCGGGAAGTCTCAATTTTGATTGGGAATGTCTTCATGAGGCTTAAAGAAGCTTTTGGAATAATTGGTTTAAAGATTTGGTAGAGTTCATGGCATACCTGAATTTTGCCTTGGATTTGGATAGAAAAAATTAGCTCTTCATAAAGGGGTGAAGACCTTGGGAGGATGGGGAATCTACTGTTATGTCTTGATAAAGATTTCATCTCTTGGTGGCCAGAGGTTTTAGAGTCTATTTTGGGAGTCTCCTTGTTCTTCATGGCTCTCAAATTTTTCCTTACAATGGCCATGAGAGGATAAGGAAGAGGCCATAGATTATCTGAGGAGGTTGTTATTACTCCTCAGAGAATTTGTATAAGCATGGGGAGGAGTTATGATGAGAATTCCCCACATTGGATGTTTTGGTCAAGGCGGCTCCAATGGAGGAAGAGGGAGGAATCCATGGCATCTGAGCATTAGAGAGGTCTTAGGTGAGCTTTGTTGGACTTGTGAGAATTTCTCCTTGACTCAAGCAAGAAGAGACTTGGATCACATGGGCTAAGGTGCCAAGTATGAGGGGGAGTAGGTAAGCATAAATTTTTTTGTCCCTCTCCCATTTATTTTTTTTTTTATTTTGGTCTCACTTGCATTAAATAATTCATGGGTCATTTAAATCCCTAGTGGGTTGGTTTGGGTTTAAAATGACCTATTAAGAGATGGGTTATAGACTTGGACCAAATTTTACTCTTGGTCCCAACTTATGGGCTTGGACCATGGGTGGAAGCCTATGGGCTAAACCAAATTTTAAAGCCCAACTGCCAGTTTAAACCTTGATTTTTAATTATTTAATTCAAAATTAATTAATTAAAAGAAAAGGTTGAACATATAACCACAAGGTTAACCACATAATGGTGGTGATTATATGGTAAGAGGTGATCATGTTAGGGCTACATTTGGCCATAAGATTATGGAGTGATCCATAAGGTGGTCGACTTGACCCTATGGTCAATGAGCTGTTCAAAAAGTTAGTAAGACTATCAAAGAGACCAAAATGATCAAATTAACCATGTAGGGAGATTGGCTGGCAATTTGGCCCATGTGTGATCATATGGTTCAAAGGATTTACCAAGATGTTCAAGTTGATCACATGGTAATTGGGTTGACCATTTGACCATGAATTGACCACTTGGACCATGGTTGACCACTTGGACCATGAGTTGACCAAAATGACCAATTTGACCATATGGCAGTTAGGTTGACCACAGGGTCAATGGGTTTGATCATATGGTTCAATGTTGACCAAAGGGTTGACCAGGATGATCAGGTTGACCATATGGTGGTGTCTTGACCATATGTTGATTGGGTTGACCAAAGGGTCAATGGGTTTGACCATATGGTCCAATGTTGACCATGATGACCAAAGGATTAACCGGGGTGGTCAGGTTGACCATATGGTGATGTCTTGAACATATGGTGGTTGGGTTGACCACAGGATCATGTGGTCCAATGTTGACATGTTGACCAGAGGGCTGACCAAGGTGGTTAGGATGCCCATATGGTGGTTGGTTTGACCACCAGGTCAATGGGTTTGATCATATGATCACATGTTGACCATGTTGACCAAAGGGCTGACTAGGGTGGTTAAGTTGACCATACATGGTTGTGTTGACCACAGGGTCAATGTGTTTGATCATACGGTCCAATGTTGACCATGGTGACCAAAGGATTGACTAGGGTAGTCAAGTTGATTATATGGTGATGCTTGATCATATGGTTGTTGGGTTGACCATAAGGTCAATGGGTTTGATCATATGGTGTAATGTTGACCGTGTTAACGAATGGGTTGACCACAGGGTCAAGTTTCTTTTTCTCCTTGCTTCCTTAGGAGGGCTAAACTTTTTCTATCAAAAGATTGAAGGCCATCATCATGGCTGCTTTATTTACGAGTCTTTTGTTACTCGCCATAACTCTCTTAGATTAACTGTCGACTGAAGTGCAAGAAATTCATAAAGAGTGATGGAGAGATACTGATCAAGCCCTATTTATATGGATTGCTGGCTTGAAAATTTAGGAAGTTTAATTCTTAAAATTTTTTATTATGTAATAAATAAGTTAATTTCTTTTTTATTTAATTCTCTTAAACTTATTGCAACTGTTGCTTTCAAAAGTAAGAGAATCAAGAAACTAAAATATATGCGTCAAAAATATAACAGTACAAATCTCAAGGAAATTCAATGGTCTGTGTTGGGATAATGAAAAGACTGGAACACCAAGTGTCGAACTATAAGTCGTTCAAACGGAAGTATAGTCGAACAAATGAATAGAAGGCACCCGATCTGAAGAACAATCTTCATGACCAACTCCCTTACCTAATTTTGGAATTCTTCACCAAGATGGCCAAAAGACACTCAACAGATTTCCTTTTCAATTCTCAAAGAAACCCTTTGTCTAATGAGAGATGCTCAACAGATTATGGTAATGCACCCTCTACCTAACAACCCCTTATTTACAGTAGGTACTATACTTAAGATTCCATTAAGTTATCCCATCAATTTTTAGTCGAACAAATGTATGTTGACCGACCGAATGACAAGTTTAACAGGACATTAAATGCCCTTCTTCAAGCACTTATAAATACAAAATAGTGTCAATGTCAGTTTTGAATATTAAAAGATCTTAGAGTCGGTTACATATATGAAAATGTGTAATAAGGACTTGTAATATCTCCATTAAAACGGGCATAAATATGTAATTTCACTAGATATCTATCTCGGAAACTTAAAAATTGAACATTTCACCAAAAAAATAGACTATTAAATTCACTCTTTCAAACCTTGTGGATTTTGCTCTTAATCTAGCTCTCTCTATTTCTCTTATCTGTCTAATGATCTATATCTTGGGTGTGATCCATAGAACATATTTGAATTCAACAGATTTATTTTGATTTGCACTACTTAATACATTTAAATTGTCTAAATTAAAATTTTGAATGGTTTCATCAAAATATATAAATAAAAATATTTGTTTGTTTAATTTTAACAAAGTAATGTAGAACTATATTAAATTTTACATGATATATCTTTAAATACATAAGAATTGTGTGATATGCATGTAAATCTTTTAATTTTTTGTTTTCTTCTCAAATTATTAAAGGCAGCTACATAGATTTGGAGCCAATACAGTTGCGATTAGAGCTAGCAGGGAAGGCCACGATAAGATCACGACATACAAAGACCAACGATACTCCCTTCTTTCTCATCCTTCCGCTCCGCTCTTACTGGAAACCATGGGGGAAGGTAAGCCTGTTCAAGCCATCATCGGGAAAGGTAAACCTATTCATGCCATCCTTCCAAATGTGGATGTTAGAATTCATGCTTGCAGTGTGGCAGTAATCCCAAATTAATTGATTATTTATAAATTACACTTATCACAATGTACATTTAAGAAGTTTAAAAGCAATCATAAATTTGGGGTTTGGGGTGTTTAAGTAATTTAGGTGGATTTGAGAGGCAAAAGACCAAGTTGGATATTTTGATAGAATTGAGGTGTCAACCACCTTATATGAGCTATGAACCAATGAAATCCGTATTTGGATCCTTTATATACTGGTCTTAGCTAAACCCTAGCCTAGGGCCAGTGGGTCTAGGGGACCATCTACATGAGTTTCCCAAACAATCAAGAGATCAAAGTCAAAAAATCTGGGTTTTAGGATTTTGGGAGAAAAGGGTGCAAGTGAGTGCAAGTGAGTGAACTAGCTCCAAACCAACACCCAGGTCAACCTTAAGGCCAAGTAATCCTATGGGGACTCCCTTTGAGCTTCATCTATAGTGGCCCCACCTACTAAGTGCTAGAGGTTAGAACCAGTATATGGAAGTTCAAGTTGAGCACAGAAGAGTTTAGAATTTTTAAAGGTGAGATTTTCTTTTCTAGCTTTCTAGGAATAGTCAACAGGAAAGTTCTATGGCTAGACCTTAGGCTACTAAAGATAAAAAACTAAACCTCAACCAAAAGTGAGGTCAACCGGTGCCAATATCAGTTATGAATATTAAAAGGTCTTGGAGTCGGTTACATATATGAGTATGTGTAATAAGGATTTGTAATATTTCCATTAAAACATGCATAAATATGTAATTTCACTATATACCTCAGAAACTTAAAAATTGAACATTTCACAAAAAAAAAAAACGGCTACTAAATTCACTCTTTCAAACCTTGAAGATTTTTCTCCTAATCTAGCTCTCTCTGTTTCTCTTATATGTCTAATGCTCTATATCTTGGGTGTGATCCATAGAGCATATTTGAATTCAATATATTTATTTTGATTTGCACTAGTTAATCCATTTAAATTGTCTAAATTAAAATTTTGAATGGTTTCATCAAAATATATAAATAAAAATGTTTGTTTGTTTAATTTTAACAAATTAATGTAGAACTATATTAAATTTTACATGATATATCTTTAAATACATAAGAATTGTGTGATATGCATGTAAATCTTTTAATGTTTTATTTGCTTCTCCAATTAATAAAGGCAGCTACATAGATTTGGAGCCAATTCTGAAATATACAACGTGATTAATTTTCTTATATTTTAAAGAAATTAAATTAAAATATCTCTGAATCATACATTTTTTTTAATACTTTAATCATCTTTGTTAAATTTGTTATTAAAGTTCATGTGACGAATCATTATCTTTGTATTTTTTAAAAATTATGACTGAACAACGAAGTAGTTAACCATTTAAACAAAATTATATTAATAGATGAAGAAGGCTCTACACATCACTTTAATCATAACTTTTAGAGAAAATTTATTAAAGTGCAGCAAAAATATCAAAGAAAAATATTTGAAGAGATAAATAATTAAACCCTAAACATAAGAGACAGTCAGAGAAATGCAAAGAGAGAGAGAGAGATGGAGAAACAATATAAGACAAGAAAAAAAGGGAAGTGAGGAGTTTGTTTGCTCGCTTAGAAAAAATTTTTAAGAGGGAGGCATAGAGTAGGGTACGTCTGGGGCAGCTTATCAGTTGAGGGTGCGTTTTCAAAATGCCGCCTCACCGTTTGAATTCCGCATTTGAGCAGAGTGTGCGAAAGCGGGGTTTTTATTTTATGTTAAACGCGGGCCGCAGGTCGAACCCCACGGTCCGCATTTGGGGAAATATTTGGACGGGGTTGCCGTCATCCCGTATAGCCAGAAGAGTCGCAGAGGAGAAGATGATAAAAGGATATTCTTGCTTGCCACTTGCCGCACATTGCCTCACTCTTCTTCACAGGTCAACATCACGCCTACAACACTCCCGCTCTCCTGGTTTCGCCCAAAATCATCGACTTCGTGAATGAAACCTCGCAATACAGTTGCGATTAGAGCTATCAGGGAAGGCCACGATAAGATCGCGACATACAAAGACCAACGATACTCCCTTCTTTCTCATCCTTCCGCTCCGCTCTTACTGGAAACCATGGGGGAAGGTAAGTCTGTTCAAGCCATCATCAGGAAAGGTAAACCAATTCATGCCATCCTTCCAAATGTGGATGTTAGAATCCATGCTTGCAGTGTGGCAGTAATCCCAAATTAATTGATTATTTATAAATTACACTTATCACAATGTACATTTAAGAAGTTTAAAAGCAATCATAAATAACTTAAAACTTCCTCGATTTTGTGACAGAATTCGTTTTAATTATTTATTAAATATGATGATTTTTTTTATAATATTTTTTGTTTAGCTCTTTAAGTTATTTTTTGTATTGTTTTAAAGTCGATTTTTGTTTCTCAAGTATCAAAAATATTATTATGACAGTTCTGTTGCAAACAACATTACTATACATGAACAGAATGATTATTTATCCAGAAACAGTTGCAAATAAGTTGTTTCTCAAAACTCACAAACCAAACTGACAGTCAACTTATTCGAATCAGTTACTAATCAACAGCTTATTTGAATAAACTAGATTTCATCTCTTATAAATTTTACCAAATTTTCTTATAATTTTAAAATCAATTATTCTGATTTACTCAGCTTTCTTTTGTGTTGATAAAAACCAAGTAGACTCTAATTTTTTCCTTTTTCAACAGTAGTTATAAAATTATAAAAGAACATTACATACACACATGTATTCCGGCTGCCAAATTCAGTTGCTGCATCCAATTTTTATTCAGTTGTTCCCGAACACAAGCTTTGAACGAAATCCAATAAAAAGCAAGTTGAGCTCTAATTTTTATCTTTTCAAACAACGATTAAAATATTATAAAAATATGATTTCATTCTACATAACAGCTTTCTTAAAATGGGCTCAAATACATTTATTTAACAATGAGAAACCAATATTATTTTCCTCCATAAACAAAAAATTAAAGGAAAAAAAAAATCATTTTTTACATTTATAACAACTCATTCTTTTACAATACAAAAAAATTTCATTATTTTAAAATTTAAAACCGAGATACAAATTTAAATTAAAAAAAAGGCATATCTATATATATATATATATATATATATATATATATATATAATTTTTTTTTT
>JXCR01143632.1:157627-167693 GCA_002079205.1 Phalaenopsis hybrid cultivar
TTTTTTTTTTACCCTGTTATTTATTGTAAAGTTTCATAACATTGACTTAATAATAAAAACAATATGTAGCGAAGAAAAAGAATTAAAAAATATTATTTTAAATTTGAGCAAGCAGTTCGAGAGAAAACTTTAATAAACAATAGAAATATATATTTATTTCAATAACACATTTGAGCAGGAGCGAGACATGCTACCATAACGGAATATCAATATATTATGGGGGCTAACAATGGCACCGAAATAAGTTATACATCTAGGAATTAAGCTACCATGTAAATAAATGATGCTCTAACATTAAGGTCGTTTCATTTAATGAAATTTAGATATTAATGTACAAACATGGCCACATCATATACTTGGCATAAAAAAAATATGTATTTCCTTTAAGAAAGATAATGATGGTTATATTTATTTTTATATGATATTAAAGATTTTGATATGTAAATATAAATGTTATGGTGTTAGAGATGTAAATATATATACGAATTATGCTGCGTGCTACTATAAACTAGATCATAAATGTGCCACTCAAATCCGTGATATTGAGCTACAAAAAACTAACTTAGCCAACGGCCCACAAATCAAATCCTTTTAATGTAGTTTAGGTATATAATAATAGATTAACAGTAATCTGGGCTTAACCAATCATTTTCTACAGAATTATATTTCTTTTTTTAGACAAATATAAATATGAATTTAAATATTCAATTCCTACACTTTATATATTTGATACCAAATACCGAGGCACCACGAAAAATCTTATTTTGATCATAAAATTAAAAAGATTTACATGAATGCCACTCAATTCTTGAAACTTTACAGATGCATAGAAAAGCATTTTATTTAAAAGTTAAAATTAAACGCCCTAAAATTAATTGGCCTCAAAATTAAAATAACACTGACTAATATTCATACGTAAACTAACATCAAATAACAAGACGTTACGTTAACTGATGTGTTGCTAGTCAAGTTTAAAGGAGTGATGTTATCATGTTCACCATGCTTACAGAACATTGTTAGAGATTTAAAGCAGGAGATCGATTCAGAATCAAGTTCCATAGAGCACCATACTCCCTCAATATTGCAGATATGAGTTATTAAAACAATTATTTTTGGACATTTAATCAGAGCATATTTGTCAAAAAAACCGCAGCCTAAATATTTGTCAAGACCCCTTGTACATAAATTAATATTACGTATTATAAAGCAGTGATTCAATAAAAGAATTAAAATAAAATAAAATAAAAATAAGCATACATGATATTGATTCTAAAACCAGCATCTGTATCACCAACTAACAAACTAATGCCTCGCTGTGTAATTTGCGAACAAACCACACAATTCATGTGTACTTAACGTATCTAAGACCTCAACTTTCCTTTCTACATACTAAACACTCGTATCTTTAATGACACATCAAAATAACATCATTATTTTTTAGAAATACACCTTTTCACTCATATTACAAATGTATATATCAAACTTTAGGTGTTTAATATGTAAATACAAAAGAATTGTGTGGTACTTATGCAAATTACACTTTATTAAAGACGTTTAAGGTGATTTTTAGGACTATATGCGTCATTTTTTTTTAACATTAATATAAAGGGTAAGTTTAGAAGCATTTAGAAAAGGACAAGGGGTGACCATCAACAAGAATTGAACCTAGAGAAAATAATTTGTCCTAAAATTGCTGACAAGGAAATGGCAGATTGGTTCATGCGAGCGAAATAATCTGAAGTGAGAAACCTAATAAATATAAATAATAGTCATTAATAATCATTAATAATGTCCAACCCCAAAATGATGATTTGTTCTACAAGAATTAACTTTTACAATGTTGACAGTAGCTTTAAAACATATCCAACCCTTGAGTTCCCCTTACAAATGTCAAAATGATTTACCAGACACCCAGCGCATATAAAATTGGGTATAATTAAGAATAAAATCTTCCTCTAATGTAGTAACCAAGTTGAGAATTAAAATTAGTACGTCAAATGAATTTTACAAATTTATAAGAAATACAAATTACGAGCAAAAAATCATTTAGCATAAAAATATTACGATAAAGGGGTTGCTATTTCACAATGTTTAATCCGGATATTATTTCCTTGAAGTGGATATAATAGAGGCATCAAAACATTGGAAGATTCACATATATGCCACCGTACATAAGGATGAAAAAAATGTTTCCCACTTTTAAAAGTTTAAATATCGATTTTTTTTTATGTGATTAGAAAATTTAGGATGGTATAAACGTAATATCAAATTTTAGGTGGTCATTAAGCAAAACCATCAGATTTGTTTCATACGTTTTAATTATGAGATTTGTTTCAAGAAAACTTTCCAAGAGAAATTAAGTGCAAATGCATTCATTAGGCTAATTTATTTTAAGAGAAATTAATATTAATGAACATGCTAATCATATTGCTGATTAGAGCTTATAATTACATCATAAATCAAATCTAGATAGCTCTCAAATATCACTCAATTTTTGATCTGCACAAAATCATAATCTACTTACACGACCGACACTTTAGAATGTTTTACGCAGATGCATGCCACCAGGTATTGATGTATTAGTTATAAATTATGTTCTCAGAAGTACACTCATTGATATATGTATTATAAGGTAATAAAAATATTACATACCATAAACAGGAGTACTTAAATATAATTTAAAATGTAAATTCATAATTAGCACCACTATTAGAGATCTAACAGGGTTCCTACCGATATCGAGGAAATTTTGAGCGTTATGAGAGCGTGAATCCATGATATGATTATGATCTCATAGTATAGAGTTCTATCACTATTTATTATTCAAAATTTACTAATTTTTTATTTTTTTTTATAAAAACCTTTTAACACAGTTAAATTTAATTAGACGGGGATAAAATTTAGGAGTACAAGTATTAGAAATTCTGATACTCCGGTTGGTCTCCAGACTATGATTTCACTCAATTTTAACATTTTTACATTACAATATTACTAACTTTCAAAAGCATTAGCAGAATTAGTAATAATTCATGCGTCAAGTCTTGAAAAAAATAGCTTGGCACTGTTATTTACAAATATTTAAGTCATTCGGATTCTATGCTTTGTAAGACTTCGCTTTTAACACAAGGATGGCGCGCCTGTTCTTTCTAAAGTTTTGAAGGTGCATCCAAAGACATTAAAAAAATAGGTGAACAAGTTAAATAACTCTTGATTTGAGCTCTATCTTCAAGTAAAAATTACAAGTGAGACTATTATTAACTAATGGTAATATATTGTCCCTTTTTATAAAAAAGAAAATTGTTATAGGCTTTTAATTTCTATCTAAATGGCCGCTGAAATTTACTATTTTGATTATATCAATCCATGCTGATACCTTCTATTCCTATCGAGATGTCTTCTAATTTGTAGTATTTGCGACATAATTATGAATATTATGTCAGAATTTTCACATAAATTGCATCAGAAAAACGTTCCGAGTTTGAATGATGCTATACCGCAGTGTGATTGAACCTTACCCAATAACATGACAGACGTTCTAGTACTTAATTGCTGACATGTTTTTTAGTGTAAAATTATATATAACAAACAATATAAAAAATACACTAAAAAATAGAAATTTAATGCTCACAGTAACAGAAATAATAAATAAACAATTACAGATAAATAGTTAGAACAAAAGGAAAATGAAAATTTCAGTGCAAGCAAATCAAATATCAAAGCTACGCAAGAGAAAATCTCGTTAAGAGTATAAAAGAATTAAAGATAAATTAAAGAGTGAGCCATCGAAAACATTAAAGTTAAATGCCAACAAGCAAACAAATGCTTCTAAAATTAAATAAAAAATGATGCAGGCAAGGCTATATAACAGCTAAATAGTTCTAAAAAACTCATCATTTTCCTAAGGATACGGGCAAATGAAAACACAACTGGGCATAATCATGAAATTTCATAAAGGCTCAACAAAAGAGCTATGAGGAAAGTGGTAATCGAAGATTGTGCAGAGATTATTATTATTATGTTAAACAGATTATTGAAGGCAGAAAACTTGTAACAATAAAGTGAATGAATTAGCTACCAGAACTAATGGCTTGCAATAAAATTAGCATGTCATGCCACTTCTAATATAATTAGTAAGTCACACCGCTTCACCGGGTCGCTTCTCGCTACAAGATCAACTATGGCACAAAATAAAACCAAATTTAAATCAACATCTTCTGCAATAATTAGGCACAAATGGTACTTCACATTCATAATCATAGAATAAATAGACTTCTATGTTTATTTTTTATTTTTTTTCTTCTATTATTTTTCATTTTTCTGAATCATTGCTGATTGGTTCACCATTATCTCCCCTTGAACCTACCTGCTTCTTCATGGTTATCTTCATGCATTTTTTGCCACTAGGTTTCTCATACATTTTTTAATTTTCACTAGACTTTGTTGGTGATACAAGTAGCTTCTCACTCACATATTTCTTACTGAGTTTGACAATTTCTTCACATTCTTCTTTCATGTTACCTCAGCCTCTTGAGTTCAAGTAGGTAATTCCATCATACAAGTATTCTTAAT
This sequence comes from Phalaenopsis hybrid cultivar, assembly GCA_002079205.1. Taxonomy (NCBI): domain Eukaryota; kingdom Viridiplantae; phylum Streptophyta; class Magnoliopsida; order Asparagales; family Orchidaceae; genus Phalaenopsis; species Phalaenopsis hybrid cultivar. The sequence goes on from JXCR01143632.1 coordinate 162,197, forward strand.
TTTTAAGTTATTTCATTGCTTCATTATTCATATTTTTCTTTCTTTTGTTTTGACCTTGAATAGCTTAAAATTACTAATTTTGAATGTTAAATTGTTGAAAATTATTACTCGGTGTGACTTAAATCTAGCTAATTAAATGACCATTGTATGGTCCAAACACACACACACACCGTTTTTTAAATATCGAGTCAAATATGTTATAATTAGTAAAAGTGTCACTTTGCTTTAGGATTTATGCATTGAAATAAAATGAACCGTTGCACATTGCACAATCAATTATTTATTATTGTCAAGCAACCAACTAAGCCCTTTACTAAAGAGAAAAATCATTATGAGCTACACCATATTTTCTTCACGTCATCGCCAGCCCATATAGTTTAGAACCATATTGTTAGTTCCTTCATTAGATCTATTATTTTACTAATGAGACAACACATTATAAACTCACAATATTAGCTACACCATATTTTCTTCATTTCACACCAACCCGTATAGTTTAAAAACCACATTTTAGTTACTTTATATATCTATATTCTTCCGAAATTCGCATAGCAAAAAGCAAGCCTAATTTTTCAATCAATATACCATTTGTCGGTGGGAGAAAATCAGAACTGGATTACTTTTTACATCTACTTTCTAAATGATCATTCTAAAAATAATAGAACTTATGGCAGAACAATGAAAGCAATAAATAGCAACATTCTCTGGTTATGAATTGCTTTAAAAAATGGCATTATAACATAGGATCTCTATCTGATTCATGCGCTTATTATTCTTTCTCACTTACAAGAATTGAATTGAAATTCTAAAGGTAAAACATCAAAATCTCACTCTTTTATGTACAGTACAAAGCCAAGACCTCTGCCCAGCCCCCCCCCTTTGATCTCAAATTTAAAGCTGAACACTAGAACATCAAAATCACGCTATAGTATAGTAAACTTTATATTAAATGGATACCAAGTTCCGTCAATTACATAATTATTAAATCTCACAAAACAAATCACGCTAGATAAATCTTTTAAAATGAAGTTTTTCATCACAAACATATCTTTGAAGTTCTCAAAAACCATTTTTTAACCTTATATAATCAGAAACATCATGCTATAGTAGGATTTATGTAGCAAAATCTTTCTACAGTGTAAGCCTCCATGACTGCCCAATCTCTTTCAAAAACTACATCCACCTCTGCTATCACATAAACCTTCAGTATGGTAAGGTATGGTAAACTTTATATTTGATGAATACTAAGTTCCATCTACTACGTAATTCTTAATTGTCACTAAACAAATCATGCTAGACAAATCCTTAAAAATGAGGTTTTTCATCTCCAACTTACCTTCAGAGTTTTCTAAATCCATTTCTAACCTTATATAATCAGAAACCACATGCTATAGTAGGATTTCTGTAACAAAATCTTTCTACAAAAAGCCTCCATGACTACCTAACCTCTTTCAAAAACTGCTACTACCTCTGCCATCACACAAACCTTGAGAATGCTCGCAAGTCAAAGTAAGAAATTAACTTTAAGCTACTCTATGTTTTCCCTAGCCTAACCAAAAAAAGATCAACATAAAAAGCATGACAATATCTCAAATCTATGAAGCACAAACACGGACCATGACACGGCATATATAAAAATAAATAGGACACAATGTGTCATAGATATTATTATATTTAATTAATTATTAATATTAAATATATATTTTTCCATTATTCTTTAATAAAAATATCAAAACACAAATTATGCCACAATAAAATTAACTTCATAAATTTAATTTATATTATAAAATCTCATGATCATGAAAATTAATTTTTAAAATTAGATATAACATCTTTCAAAAGAATTCATCCAACCTATAATACTTATCTAATAAATTGAAAAAACCTATGATTAAAAAAAGGAATTACTAATGTGCAGTTTCAACAAATATTGAATGCACATTTAATGCCCAATTTAGACAAATGTTAAGGAAACTTAAAAATTATGAGAGATGGGTCAGTTCGACTACAACGTATAGTTAAGGCTATACGTTAATTTATAATTTTCTAATTCCCGTGTTGAATTTTCTCCAAATCATGTTAAACTCGCATCTAATGTGATGTTGCGGTGTGTCCCGGACGTGCTCGTACCTGAAATAAATTCAGACATATATTTTGTAGCGTTGGAGAAGTGTCGGTGCATGTCGTACAAGTTTTGGTGTCCGATTTGTGTCCGACACGGGTACATCACATTTTTTAGTTTTTGGATGTTTGTGCTAAATAGCCCCAAATTAAACAAACAAAACTTATGCATCGAATTAAGCACATATCTACCAAAGAAATTCTCATGCTGTAGTATTAACTATTATTTTACGCATATTAAGTATAAAAGTGGAAGAACTTCAGGTATGATGGTTACTTACCAGGAAAAAGACATTGCTACTGTTGATTTCCAAACCCGAGTGCAGCCAGTGCTTTAGCTTGCTGCTGCTGCTGTATCTGGAGGAGTAAACTGGCAGCGAACTGCAGAGTAGAGTGGTAACGCTGATCCTTATCCGCATCACCCTCAAAGTTACCCTGCCCAGAACCAGGAATAAACGCCTGCAAGTGTTGCTGTGTTTGACCAGGGTGGTCCGCATTCATTACAGTTGGTTCTGCTGGCACCTGCAACACACTTCCATTAAAAGTTGAAGCAGGAGTAGCAGGCATAATTTGCTGATGGAGGGCCAAGCCGTAGATGCCAGCTACATCGGTAGCTTGACTGTTCTGGAGCACTTGATATTGACCAACCTGTGATGAAACTGTATCATTCCCTACAGTTCCAACAACACCAGGAACCTGTTGTATGTGTAAAGATGCATCTTGAATGGAGGGCATGCCAACCATGGAAGGTTGGAATGAGTTATCCAAACCATTTGTACTGTTTGTATAGTTTGGAAACTGAGAAACCAATGGTACTTGATTGGAATAGGGATGCCCAGGCCGTGGCAAATTCTGCATGGGATTGTACATCTGCTCTACGGAAGTACCAGAAAATGAGGTTCTTCCTTCATGGCCCCAAGCTTGCATTAACATTGAGTTATCATTGACTGGATGAGCAGAAAAAGCTGGTATCAGAGCAGAACTTGAGGGCATCTGAGAAGGCATGACAACAGATGGATGAGGGTTTGTAGGGATCAGAGAGGCTAACGTTGCTATTAATTCAGGCGTTAGAGATACTTCGGGTTGAGATTTAGTTTCATGGCTCTTCAAGTGATTCTGTGCAACTGCAGGAATTTGATGTGGTTCTTCTGAATGCACCAACATTGGCCTTTCAGCCACTGCATGAGGTATTGATCTCTCATGCGAGCTACTGCCGTAGTCTACTTTTGAAGATTGGTCCTGATTCTGAGGAATAAAACCATAACTTTTCTGTGATCCCATCCCTGGCTGAGTATCTATAGCATCAGTTGCAGGCATTATAGGTTGTAGTTGCTGCCCGGTTGCGGTTGTCTGCTGTGGCAGCTTAAGAACAACACCATATAAGCGTTCAGGACCAGAATATTCTAAAACCTTTGTCAAAAAATCTGATGGAGGCACTAAAAACATTGTAGTCCCATCATCAAACTTTGCCACTCCAGCTCGGTCTCTTTGACCGAGGTATCTTAGAAATTCTGTATAAGAAGCAAAATCTTCTTCGCTGTCAGGAAGGAAGAACACCATATCGAAACCAACTGCCTCTGAGTAATGTGTTGTAAGCATGTCTAATCCGGTTCTTGCTGAACAATTCACTATTTCAGGGCTGCCAAAGAGTTCAAATAAAAAAAAAAGAAATTAAGCATAGCAAAGCAAAGAATTACGAATTTATGAGAAATGAGAATTACAACGGAGCTTCTATGCCATTTCCTATAGGCAGACATCGTGCACGGCAAACAGGTGTGCCGCCCTTAGCAATAATACCACGCCAGCAGAAGTCGATTCCAGGAGATGCTCTTGAAGGATCATGACCTCGAATATCAGGAGTCTGCTGAAGATTACGAGTAAGAAAGTTTCTATCAGAATGAGGCAATCCAGAAAAGTCAGGCATATCATCAGCATCAACTATTCGTCCTGGAAAATGAGCATCACTTGAAGGGAAAAAGCCATCAAATCTTGATCTTTTTGGTTCCCTAACGTCCAAATCATCTCGTCCAGCTTGTGAGGGCATCAAAGGTGGGTGCACCACAAGCCCAGGAGTGATTACACTAGGTGCAGAGGGCGACAGCCTCTTCAAATTTGATGCCATTGGATTGTTAATGATGCTATCAGGAAACCCATGAATAACACCACCAAACTCGTGGAAATCAGAACCTCCAAGGTGAGGATCAAATCCTGGTGCAAAAGGCCTAATTGACATATGAGCCCGAGGAATAACATTTGGAGCTAAGTGTCCAGGAAAACGGTTTGAGGCCATTGGATGAACTGGGCCAAATAATTCCACCGGGCTCATAGGTGGCTCATTCAAAAAAAACTCTGGTGCAGAAAGGGGGGCATTTTCTCCGCCTGGTATTAGCTCACTATTAGCAAACAGAATCTGTATCCTACTATCACCCAAAAGACGTCCTTGTAATCCCTCTTTAGCGCGACGCGCTTCATCAACACTTCTGAATTCTACATAGCAATAGTTCCTTGATGGAATGCTCTGGATTTTTTCAATTTCGCCAAATAAAATCATTGAATTGTGAAGCAACTCCTCATCAATCTGTAACTCTGGTGGGTAACCAACCCAAAGAACATTACTTGGTTGTTCATTCTTTCTCTTTCCTTGTGGCTGATACAGTTATTAAGAAAAAAAACTAAGTTTAATAATCAAAGAGGCAATAGAATAAAAGTTACAAAGCAGGAATGAGCTTGACTACTGTCACAAAGTTACCAGATGTCTCCTTATTCCAAGGTGAGGGGAGGAGTCAAGCAAATGTTTCATCTCATCAGAAGGTAATAACTGATCGGTTAGTACAACATTCTTACTGCCCCTGTGATCATGCTCTGCATCCCAATCCTGGTAATGTTAAAATTTTAATAGCAAGCAAATAAGGATATCATTAAATAAGCAATATTCCTAAGAACCAGAATCAGCTTTTGAAAGCAACACAGCCACATATTCCAATATGATGATTTATAATGTAATAATTCTATTGTGAATACAATGATGCAATTAAATGAGAAGAAAGCTGCATAAATGTGCAATCAAAATTGAAAAAGCAAATAAACTAAACTTGCTACGAGCATAAGTACCCTTCTAAAAAGAGGTAACCTCTGAAAATCAACACGTATTTCACTGCCGCCAAGATGAATCCAGTTCATGTTTTTCTGGGCAGAAATAGCATCCTCAATCCTATGAAAACAAATAAATGCTGAACCCCGATGCCGAAGAAATTTGAACTCTTCAATCACTCCAAATTTTGCAAATGAATTTTCAAGTTGCGCCTTTGTGACAGATTGATTGACACCACCAACCCACAGGGTTTTCCCTGGTTTTGCCTGTAAATTACCCAAAAAA
>JXCR01143632.1:172835-185918 GCA_002079205.1 Phalaenopsis hybrid cultivar
ATATATGTTTGTGTGTGTGTGCGTGCTTATAAGAATATAATTTATACTAATTGATACGACATGATGGAATTTAATCATTTAGCATTAATCTCGAGATAATTGTTTTAGCAATAAACATTCTAGATTCAAATTCAAGCTTATTCAGAGCCGCAATTTCAACAATTTTATAGTTAAACTGATCGTCTTGATAAGACAAACTCAATAATGTCAAATTTTGTCTAATTCAATTCCAAGTGGATCCAGATCATGTGATTAAAGCACATTGAGAGGCTTTGGAATGTAACTTGGATGGTCATATGAACTTTAAATTTGACATACTTATAATCAAATCGACCATATCGATAAGAGGAATACAATGAGTCAAAGCTCGCTTAATTTTGAAGCTATTAAGGCCCTTAAAGAAATAAAAATCTCATCTGATCAAGGGAGATCAATAAGGATCGTTTATGCATTAACCAAAAAAGAATAAATTTAAAACTTACTTGATAATATTAAAATTACATTAATATTATTTAAGATATGTAATAATATAAATTTGTGATAAAAATAAACAAAATTTATATGTAAATAATATCTACAATAATTATAAATTTAAATGTCAAAATAAAGTACATTAAAATATAATTATATGTGTATTAAAAATATATTTATATACATATTAAATATATTTTAATATAAAAAATAATATATATATATATATATATATTTGTGTGTGTGTTTGTGTGTGTGTGTAGATTTGTAGATTTGTATAGGTTTGTAGATTTATATATATGTAAATGTATATGTATACATTTTGTAGATGTATATATATGTATATGTATATATAGATATGTAGATGCTTATATCTCTATGTATAGATGTGTAGATGTATATATCTTTATATGTATATGTATATACATGTATATATGCATGTATATACATATATATACATACATATACCTATTCATAAATACTTATACATACATTCATATGCCTATACATATACATATACATATACATATACATATACAAATGTATACACACACACACACACATAAATATATATCTGCATGTACATATATATATGCATCTACATCTACATGTATATATATATATATATATANCACACACACAGAGATAAATATATACCTGCATGTACATATATATACATCTACATCTACATTTACATATATACATGGATATACATCTACATCAACATATACATCTACATATATATATATAGATCTATACATACATGCATACATACATACATACATACATACATACATACATACATACATAAGGGAAGGAGCTTTATTCGGTTCCCTACGCTTTAATAACAAAAGTTGAGTACTTAAAGAAGGTTTGGGAGAGGATCGCTGAACTAAGAAGGAAACCGAGGCAAAAAACCTAAAATTGATGAATGCGCCAAAAAGAAAGCCACTCCAAACAATTGATCTTCACCAAGAGTCGTAGTTCCAGAGCAGAAAACATCCGAAGAGAAAAGATCTGACTCCCAAAAAAATGAACCTGCACAAAATTTGTATCCAAATCTGCAATGCAAGAATAAATGAAAGCCCTTCCAGGATGTTGACCTTACTTTTGGTTGAGGTTTAGTTTTCTCTCTTTAGTAGCATAGAGTCTACCCAAAAAATTTTCCTGATGACTATTCCTAGAAAACTAGAAAATGAACCCACACCCATAGAAACTCTAAACTCTTCATTGCTCAACTTGAAGTTCCACATATTGGTCCTAAACTCTAGCACTTAGTAGGTGGGGTCAGTATGGGGGATCTGAAGGAGAGTCCCCATATGACTGCTTGACCTTAGGGCTGGCCTTGGGTGTTGTTCTGGAGCTAGTTCACTCACTTACACTCACTATCACTTATATTCACTTGCAATCCTAAACCCAAAGTTATTGACTTTGATCCCTTGATCTTTTAGGAGACTCATGTAGATGGTCCCCTAGACCCACTAGCCTTAGGTTAGGGTTTAGCTAAGACCAGTACATAAAAGACCCAAATGGGGATTTCATTGGTCCACAGCTCACATATGGTGGTTGGCATCCCAATTTTACTAAAATATCCAACTTGACCTTTTGCCCCTAAATCCACCCAAATTACCTTAATACTCCCAAACCCTAAATTTGGTCAAAATTCCCAATTTCACCCAAAATATCCAAATTTGTTCAAAAATCATTTCAAACCATTTCAAAATACCCAAATTTCCCAAAACCACACAAAATTGCGAAAATATACCAAAATACCCTTAAATTTGCCAAAATTACAAAACTACACTTGGTGACCCAAACTTTTGCAAAGCATCCAAAATCACTTCAAATGTCTCCAAAACCAATTTAAACCATTCAATTGAACCCAATTTGACCATTTTGATCAAAACCCCCAAATTGCCTTTAAAGGCCTAATTTCCCCAAATTCACCTCAAATGTCCATCAATTTGGCACTAATCCTCTCCAATTTCAATTCTAAACTCAAATTAATCTTTCATATGATCAATCCAAACCAAATCCAAGCCTAATTGACACATGCTTGAGCTCAATTTTGATCCAAGTCAAACCCCCAATTTTAACCATATGACTTAACCCCACCAAATTGAACCCCATAGCCTACTCAATTTGCCCCAAGTGAAATCCTAAACTCTTCATAGCAATCCTATACATCAAATTGGACCTTTAATTGGCCTTGGCCAAGCCTCAATTTCACTAAATTTTAACCCAAGTCCAAAATCCCCAAATTAGTTATGTCTCCAAATGTCACCTAACTGAATACCCAAATCCCAAAATTGACACTCAATTGATGTTGAGAACACTTCATGATATTCCTATAGATTACTTTAAACCATCAATTTGGGCTTAGCCAACCTTAGCTAACCTAATCCCAAGTCTAACCCAACACCCCCAAAATGACCAAATGCCCAAAATCCTCCAAATTGAACCTCTGAACAAATTCAAAATCACTCCAAACATTTTCCAAACCTCTTGTGACAATCATCTACACATTATTGATCAATCAATTGAGGTCAATGTTATGGCTAGCCTAACCCAAACCCAACTTCTAGCCATTTTGACTCAAATTGAACCCTGATACGCCCCTAGCGTCTGTTGTTTTTGTGTGTGTTTTATGTCAATTCAATTCCCCTGAGATGGTGCCAAAAACTTGACCTGAGCCATAATTATGCAGTAATTTAGCTTTCAAAAGATGACAAAAAACTTGACCCAATTTATATTAAATGGCTAATATGCAAAATTGAAATGTTATAAAATATAGAAAATAGTTCACACACCATGGGTTCTAAGCAAGTGCACATATCGCTTAAAGTAATATAGAACTTTATGATTAAACCCCGAATATTGATCCCACGAGGAAGCGAGGAAACATGTCCTTAGTCAAATTTCAGTCTACTACTACTAGTCCTTAGTTTGGAATGACGATTAAAATGGTGTTTTATCTAGCAACTACTCCTAAATGCGAATGTTAAATATAAGGATAGTAACTATTCCTAAATGTAAATAATAGTTCTAAAGATAACCCTTTTTGGATGAGTTGGTTTGGAGAACTTTAAGATGTTAAAAACTACTATTCTTATGTAGCAAATTGGATAATGTAAAGGAATGAGATACATCAAATATTACATGTGTCAAATATGAACAATTTTAATTCTCTACCCTGATAACTGTTATAGAAAATCATTGGCTAATCTTAGTTTTAGTTCCTAAATCTGTGGCTAGGCTAGGAGGATACTGGCTCCCACTCCAGAGCTCCCACTTCCCTTTTCTTGAAGGCTAAATCTCGCTTTAGTTTTTAAACACTAAGATCGAATGGGGGATTTTTAGTATGTCACTCTATAAATCTCCAATTCTACACCCAACAAAGTATGTTTCCCTATTTATTTGCACTTAATCCCATGAAAAAAATACTCCTTCATGGACTTAAATGTAATTCTCACTCTGTTGTAGAACTCATACTCCATTTCTTGGATCATATGTTTCACTACATATTTTAACAATTCAATTGGTCAGATGGAAAAGTAAATTAAGAGCGGAGTTGAAAAACCATCACAATTTATAATTAAAGCTTCTTCTAGCATGTATCCCAATATCCTAAACATGAATCCTACTCATTGCAAAAGAAAAGTAAAAGGAAAATAACAACATATTCTTCTCATGCCACTATATCCAATTAAAAGAAAGAGTAAGAGAAACACATCACAAAGCATGAAGAAAACACAACAAAAAACATCATTAAATAAAAGTAAATCAACTAGATAAGTGTTTACAAAATCATAAAATATTGAAGAACACAATACTTAGTTTTTTCCCTTTGAAAGAAAAATGAAAATCTCTCCCAAAACGTTTCCTTCTAATCCATGCAATGCTAGAACATTCCCTTACAGATTCTCTCAAAATCCCCTCACCAATCTCTCCAAAAAGGTAGAAATCTACATTTCTACTCCTATTTTAAGATCTCTAAACATTCTCCACATTTTCTCACTCACACACACCACCTTTTTTGACATAAAAACACTTTATTATAGTGTAGGGACGAATTTCCCAAGGGATGCCTAAAACAACATTCCAAAAAGCGTCCAGATACATTGAACTTCTAGAAATTTGCCCAGGATCGCGTCCAAATTGTCTCGGGCGCTATTGGCACCGTCTTCGGTGTTGTCGACGCCATTTTGGTGACATTTTCTGGCACTGTCAACGCCTGTTCTGGCACCGTCGGCGCCCACCCTACGCATCTTCACCATTTTTCTTCGTTTGGCTTTATTTTATCTCTATTTCATCACGTTTCAGTTGTGTTGCGTTCCTAACAGATAGACCTACAAAATAAGCACAGAAACAACTTTTTTTTAAAGTGTAATTTTATTCAAAAATGTGTGAGAAGTGTAAAAGAGATTAAACATAGAAAGAGATATCAAAATGTGTCAGGACAAAATTTTCTTTCTTGCTCATTTTTGCTCCAAAATTGCATTGTTTTTGCTTCTTTTTCTCCAAAACTCCATTTTCTGTACCTGAAACCAAAAATATATAAAATACATCCCTTTAAAGTGCAATATCATTGAAAATTACCAAATATAGGCATTAAAAATATATAAAAATTTGAACATTTTTTAGGCGTATCAAAATCTCTCAAACTTAACTGTTACTTGTCCTTAAGTAACACATTTACTACATAAAAGTTATGATTAATGGTAGAGAATTTAACTTCTAAATTTTTATACTTTGGTCTACTAAATATAATAACACAACTTAAGAAAATTTTTTAACATTTTAAGTCAAAACTAAAAGTATAAGAACTTCTAGTAGTCAAGTCTAAGATTTCTAATTCTCTATTCATTTCAAGAGGAATTGTAATTTGTCATATTAAAGTCACTTAGAATATCCATATGAAGAAGAAATTCATGAGAAATTTATTAGTAAGGATACTAATACTCAAATACAAGTTTAAAACATGTAATAAAGCCTCAAGTTGATTCAAGTGAAACCAATTTTTGATTTGGCATCTCCTCAAGCTTCTCCTCACATACTTTTCTTTTCTTTTTTTTTCTTTTAGGATCATTTTTAATCTTTTCTTCTTTTTTTTTATTTTTCATGAGAGGATTACTATATCTATATAACCTTTAATAATTCTAAACTTCACTATCCTCTTCTTAAAGTTACAAACTTTTCACATTCCCTCACTTTATAAATTCATATTAGCTTTGAAAATTTTTCATAAAGCCTCATTTTTTTCTTCTTACATGAAACTCTAAGATTCTTAATACTCCAAAAATATATTTGCCTTTATTTTAAATAGAAAAAGCATAATATTATTCATTCGTACCAAATATCTTAACTCTAGAATCAACTTTCATTACTGAAATCTTTTACTCAAGTCTACTATATATTTAGAAACACAAATATAGTCATCAAAAGTTAGCCTCTAATACCAAAGGTCATGTTAACTTAAAATTTTAAAATATAGCTAATTGAGGACAAAAAAAAATTAGTTTCATTCTTTTAAGGAAATTTTTCTTCCCCACAAACTTAAACTTTTAAATATTTTGCAATTAATTCCATAAAATATAGCAGGAAGAAAAAATAAAAGTTGAATCTACTAACTGCTATAACATCCTATCAAATTTATATACATTCATAATCCAGATAAAATGACTGTAGGAGAAAGTAAATCTAGCCTAAAACATGCATACAATAATATTAAACTAAAAGGAAGTATACTTAGCTTTAAAATCTATTTTTCTTCCTACCCCCAAACTTGATTTTTAACATATATAGCATTTAGTGCAAAAAATATAAATAGGAAGAAAACCAGTTTAGATATTTTATCTACCACAAATCTCGATAAAAAACATCTACAATTATTTATCAGGATAGAAAATATGTAGTAGAAAGTAAATCTAAACTAAACATGCCAGAAAGAAATTAACTAAACAAAAGTCAAACTAGTATACATGTATCAGCATTGGAATATAAAAATGTTCTTCAAGTACTATATATTATCGTAACACAAACAGAAACAAACAAAATAAATGAGGTCAATTCTTCCCTTAACTCATCACATCTCACTAACTTACTTCCAATTTCTAACGAAATTATTACACAAATATATTGGGTACTTATAAATGATTTTATAAATTCTAATCCCAAAGATAATATTATCCCTGATATATTGGTTCTCAAGCACCAAAACCAAGCGTCACCATATCCCAAAACTTAAGCACCTCTAGCAATTATAAGAATACTGTAAATTCATCCTCATGTTACTCATCAAATAGGTTAGCTACTTCTACAAAAATGAAAACAAGGTCAAAGAAAGGAAGAAACAAAATTGAGATGGAGTTTTCACAGATAAATTCATAATGTCTCTTCTAAAACTCAAGTCTGGGTTAGACTTGAGTTGTAGTGGACTCGTCAATCTAACTACTACAAGAGAATATACAAGTCTAACCATAACAATAAGTCAAGGAATCATCTCCCTCATGACACATATCAAGGTCAAATCAAAGCATTAATAATCTAAACATCCACCAATCATCAATCAAAATGATCAATCCACACTAAAGTAAACACAATACAACCCTAATAATCATGACTCTTAAGCATACTAAATCAAACCAAACTGATAATTATGGGTTGACTCTCATAAAGCGCTTCGTTTAACATTGCTAGTTGATACACCTAAAATGTACTATTTTTCATGCTTTATTTTATAATTATATTGCACTTTAAAGGTATGTTTTCTTGTGTTTTTGGTTTTAAGTACATCAAATTCAAGAATTTGGAGTGATTGGAGCAAAAGGAACAAAAATGGACCAAAACGGAGCAAAACGGAGCAAATCGGGATGTATCGGGGCAGACCGGAGCCATGGGGGCCGAAACCGGGCACTTAAGTGCCTCAGCCCGAAGCATAAGTGCCCAAATATGGTGCTTAAGCACCACCAGACAGAGAGGGGGCGCTTAAGCTCCCAAAAATGGTGCTCAGGCGCCAAAGACAGTTTTGAACATATATTCTAGAATATATATCGGATTTCGACGATTTTTGAAGCGTTGCTTCATGCATCTCTTAGGGAATTCATTAAAAATGAGAAAAGAGACTCCATAAAAGAATTTTGGGTGGTTATATGGAGTTTTGAAGAGGCACTTAAGACACCTTTTGGAAGATTCATTGAATATGAACAATTTTGAAGAGACACTTAAGCATCTCTTGGGAAATTATAAAAAAAGGCTTGGAAATGTTTTTAAAATAACTCTTGGACTCTTGAAGTAAATCAAAGAGGAGAGGAAGGCTTGGAGAAGAGAAAGAAGGCTTGGGTGTGAACCCCAACTGGGGCGACAAAGTGAGAGAGAAAGAGAAAGAGCGAGAGATTTCTTCTTTTCTTTTCACTTTGTTCTTAAAGAGGATTGTAAGGAGATTGCTTTTGCTATACAAGGAGAGTTTGTTTTCTATAAGAGATAAGTGTTTTAAATGTATTTTAATTTGAATTTAGTAATTTGTTTGTATGGTTCCAAAGTCTTGTTTAATGAAAAGTTCTTGTTGTTTCTCCATGTGTAGTGAGTAGTTTTCTTTACTCTTCCCTCTTGTAATGAACTAGTATGCATGTGTAGGATATAAAATTGAGTAGAGTGAGAATATGTTGTGATGATTTTACTTTATTCTTCATTTACATGTAAACTTGATCAACTTGCATGTTAAAATCTATTGTGAGATCATGTATAATCCAGGATGGTATTGTCTCAATCAACTGTGGTAGAATCACATGAGATTATATGAATGAGAATGTAGTCCATATGGTTGAGTGCAAATAAATACAGAAATAATCTTTAATGGGTGTAGAATTAGATGAATTTAGAGTGACAGACTAAAGCCCCCTAATTTTGTATATTATTTTAGGTTTTTATGCGAGATGTTAGCCTCCAGGTGGAGGGATAAGAGGGAGTTCTAGAGTGAGAGCTAGTATATTTCCTACCTAGCCCGTCTTCAGAACTATTCAAACTTTAGATTAACCAATGTTCTTTATAGCATCTCTAGTAATGGTAAAGAATATAATTTCTCCTATTTGTTACAATCTCTCTCACTACTTGTTTTACTTTTACACATGTCACTAATTTCATTGTATGAGGAAAAGTACTTGTAATATATTAAAGCCCACTTTCTGATTTTCACTAAGTATTTTAGTTTAAGATTAGAAGTAGTATTGTAGTGATAATTGTAGGATATAATCAAACCCAAACCTTTATCAAACTTCCAAGCTAGGGCATGTTATTCTAAACTAGAACTTTTCTTGAAAGCTGCCGTGATTAACCTCGATCTCCGTGAGATCCATATTCGGGGCTTAATCAAAATGCTCTATATTATTTGATGACGATACATATATTTGCGTAGATTCCTTACAAATATAATTGAATCTTACTAGGCTTGGGATCAAGTTTAGGATCAAGTTTTTGGTGCCATTATCGGGGATTAAAATCTTTAAATAGTGGTGTCAACTTCATAAATCCTTACATATCAAAAATATCTAGAACAAATTTTTTGTGTCGTTGTCGGGGATTAAAATCTTTAAGTAGTGGTGTCAACTTCATAAATCCTTACACATAGAAAATATCAGGATCAAGTTTTTGGCGCCGTTGCCGGATATTGCAACGGTTGATTTTAACTTTTAAGAGAATTTTAGTTGAAGTAATTAGGCTTTGACTTGGAAATTGTAGTGTCGTAAAAACTATTTTTGTGTGAAAAGTGTTTATTTTTTTTGTTTGAAAAATTATTGTGAAAATCCTATTTGTGTGAAAAAGATGGTGTTTGTGAAAATATTTTATTATTTTGAATTTATTGTTTATTTTAAATATTTTATTTGTTTAATTATTGATGTATTGTTTATTGTGTGGAGTATAAGAAATAAAGGATTTGCAGGACTCATGCTTTATGATCCTGAGTTAGAAAAAAGAAAAAAAAAATCAAAAAAACAGAAAGGTCTTGAAAAACTAGAAATGGAAATGAAAAATATTTAACATAATAACTTGGAAAATTATTATAAGTCATTGAGGGATTATGTAAATCCTATGATAGATGAAATTCCCTCAAGTATACAAAACTCTGTCGTAGAAGCTGACTCGTTTGAACTAAATCCAACAATTAACCAACTGGTGCACAACAACCAGTTTGGGGGAACTCCTTTGGAGGATCCCTATTTAAACTTATCAAATTTTCTAGAATTTTATGTTACATTTCGTTATAACGGCATGTCAGACGATGTTGTTAGAGTAAGCTTTTTTTCCTTTCTCACTAAGGGATAAGGCTAAAATGTAGTTATACTCATTAGCACCTAGCTCTATTAAAAAACTGGATGAGCTAATTCAGAAATTCCTAGCTAAGTTTTTTCCACCTTCAAGGACTACTAAATTTAGAAATGATATTATCTCATTTTATCAGTATAATGAGGAATCAATATACGAAGCTTGGGAAAGATTTAAGGAACTCCTAAGAAAGTGTCCACACCATGCTCTGCCTGATTGGTTAATCAAAAAGGTTTAAGGAACTCCTAAGAAAGTGTCCACATCATGCTCTGCCTGATTGGTTAATCATTCAAACTTTTTACAATAGGTTAGTAGGATCCATTTGGTCTACAATTGATGCTGCCACTGCTAGATCATTAATGTCAAAACCATTTGATGAAGCATATGTGTTAATTGAAGAAATGACTATAAATGAATTTCAATGGCCCTATACAAAGATAAATCTTAAAAAGGTAGCCAATGTTCATGATACAGATGCAATTGCAATTCTTGCATCTCAGGTTCCTACAATATCAAGGAAGTTGGACTAATTTGGAATAAACCAACCTTAATTTACTCCAGTAAGTGAGGAAAGTTCATTAGGACATATGATTGATTCTAAGTTATCATATGGGACTTTAAATACCATAAACAAATCGTATTCTAACTTTTACAAACCATGTTGGAAAAACCATCTTAATTTTAACTAGCATCATACTATTGGGAGTGGAAACCAACAATGGGAAAATAATCATGCAAATCCAAATGGAAGTTGGAATAATCAGAGGAACACAAACTATAGAGCTTCATATTCACTGGACTCTAACAATGATCAATAATTTGATGATAAGAAGATGTATATAGAAGAAGTGGTATTGCAAATGGGAAACCAGTTGCAAAGTCAAAATGCTGCAATTAGAAATATAGAGAATCAGTTATGATAAATTGTTAATTCACGTAACAATAGACCCCACGAAACATTTCCTAGAAACATTGAGATCAACCATAAAAAGAAAAATGATGACCAAGTAGAAGCTGCCCACTTACGAAGTGTAAGAAAGATAGAGGATATGGTTAGAAAAAAGAAAGAAGTTGTGAGAAAAATAAAAAAAAAAACTAAAAGACTTCAAGAACATGTTTCTAAGGATCTGAAAAAATTAATATGTCCAACTAAAATCAATTTAGAAAGACCACCAACTCCATTTCCTCAAAGACTTAGACAACATGAGTTGGATAAACAATTTTCAAAGTTCATGGACAAAATTAAGTAGCTAACGATAAATATTACTTTCGTTGAAGCTTTGAAATAGATGCCAAGTTATGAAAAATTTATGAAGGAGATATTAAACAAGAAAAGTAAATTTGGGGATTATGAGACAGTTGCACTAAGTGAGGAGTACAGTGCTATATTTCAGAAAAAACTTCCTAAGAAACTTAAAGATCCTTCTAATTTAACAATTTCTTGTGTATTTGGAGAAAGATTATGTGGAAAAGCTTTATGTGATTTAGGATTGAGCATTAATGTGATGCCTCTGTCAATATTTAGAAGGTTAGGTTTAGCTGATATTTCTCCCACTACTGTAACTCTTCAGTTAGCTGATCGATCTATCATTTATTAAAAAGAGGTTATAGAAGACAAGCTTGTTAAAGTGGATAAATTTATCTTTCTTATGGACTTTATTGTATTAGATATGGAGGAAGATAAAGAAAATCTAATTATTTTAGGGAGACATTTTCTTATTACTGGATAAGCTATGATACATTCACAAAAAGGAAAGTTGAGTATGAATATTAATGACCATGAAGCCACTTTTGATGTTATAAAGACTATGAATTATCCAGCTAAGAGAAAAGATGATGATTGGTTTTGGGTTGATGAAATTGATTATCTAAGTAAAGATCATTTCCAAGAAAGTTTTAAGAGTAAGTTAACAGATGAGATCAGAATGAACTTTCATGATGAGTTGAAAACAATTTTTAAAGAAGACTATGTATGTTTAAGAGAGGTGTGAAATGATGGACATTACCAAAAATAGTAAACATTTAATTCCATCTCTTGAAAAATCTCATGAACCTAAGATGAATGTACCCCATACAATTTTAAAGCCTACCTATTTAGGAAATTCATCTTTACCACCAGTCTTTATATCTTCAGATTCGACTCAATCACAAGAAGAACCTAAATTGAATGATGAAATCAGTAAAAGATCTCCTAAGAAAGAGTTATTCAAAATCACTGAATGACATATTCCATGGAGTACAAACAAGATGAATGATATTTTGATGTTGGGGCAACTAGAGTAAACATTAAATACATCAGGTTGTCAATGTTAGACCAAGGACTTCGTGGGAGGCAACCCATGGTTATCTTTGTTATCTGTTTAGTGTGATTGTTGTCATGTTGGATTGGATAATAGTGAGATGTTGGACTTTGATCCGTGTTTGATGTGTAAGAGTGGATTGAATTAATGTAATGAGGTAATTCCTTCGTCATGACTAGATTTGTATAAGATTTCTAGTAGTAGCAGGTTGACGAGTCTGTTACGAGTAGCAGGTTGACGAGTCTGTTACGACTTAGTTCTCAATCGGAGCTGAGCATTACCTTGAAGCATGTAGAGTTTGTACTTGGACCACTCCATGTCAACTCTATTACTTCCTTTTATCTGACTTTGTTTTCACTGAGTAAGGCCATGAACTTACTAAGTGAACAACATTTGGATGAACTGCACTAATTTTATTTACCAGATTGTGTATACCTGAGACTTAGAGTAACCCTGAAATTGACAACTCATGAGGGAATTCTAGTCCATGGTTGATAACCGTATAAATTTTTATAATACACCCACATTATTAGTGTAATTTCTTCCGTTAGAAATTGAAAGTAAGGAAGAAAAATATGAATAGAATGGAGAACAAATTATCCTCAATTGTTGTTTGTTTATGAATCTGTGAGTCTATGTATTGGAGTTTGTGTGTCTATGTTTGTGAGTCAAGTTGAATGAGTCATTGGAGATGACAAAACTTATCTCAATATTTTAAACTTATTGGCATATAGTAATTCCATGATAAATTTTAAAATGTGTTCTTGTTTAATCTTCAGTTTGTACTTGCTCTGCTATTTAAAATTCCTTTATAGTGTTATGTCAAGCATGTTTAGGCTAGATTTACTTTCTACTACAATATTCTACCATGTGTTACTTGTTGATATTTTTGTAGGATGTGTAGTAAATTATAAAAGTGTTCTTTCGCTGTAGCATATTTTTGTACTTCATTTTTACACATGTTTGAGCTTAAGTTTGAGGGGGGGGGGGA
>JXCR01143632.1:185981-210970 GCA_002079205.1 Phalaenopsis hybrid cultivar
GATAAGTTTTAATTTTGGAGGAGGATAGTGGAATTCAAAATTATTTAAGGATTTCTCCAGATATAATAATCCTCACATATAAAAAAAAAAGTTTAAAAAATAAATGGATCAAAAAGATCCTGAAAAAGAAAAAGAAAATACAAAAAAAAAGTGAAGAGAAGCTTGAGGATAGGTCCTAATCAAAAATTGGTTTCACTTGAGTTTTTATAGAGTAAAGAACTTAGAACACTCCGAAGCTTGCTTTTTATACTTATATTAGTAAAAATTCTTTTTACAAGAGTTTTTAAGTCTAGAAAGTAAATTTCATAGGATCCGAAGTTTGAAAAATCTGCATATATTTATGAATTAGATAGGAAAACAAATTCCCAAGTTTCATGATAAATATTTTAGACCCTGGGCAAGTCTAATTCGCTAGAAGTACTTCTAATTTGAACTATCACATTTTTAGAACAAAATTTTAGTAATTCTAAAGGATGACCCATTAACTCTAATCTACATAAATTATTTTAAAAATGTAGTATTACTTGAGGACAAATAATGTTTAAGTTTGGGGGATTTTGATACGCCTTAAAATGTACTATTTTTCATGTTTTATTTTATGATGATATTGCATTTTAAAGGTATATTTCCTTATGTTTTTGGTTGTAGGTACATCAAATTGAAAAATTTGGAGTGATTAGAGCAAAAAGAACAAAAATTGACCAAAACAGAGCAAATCGGAGCAAATCAGGTTAAACTGGGGCACACTGGAGCCATGAGGACCAAAACCAGGCACTTAAGTGCCTGTGGCTGGTGCTTAAGCACCAGGCACCACCAGACAAAGAAGGGGGTGCTTAAGCGCCCAAAAATGGCACTTAGGCGCCAAAGATGGTTTTCAACATATCTTCTAGAATATACATCAGATTTTGATGATTTTTGAAGCGTTGTTTCATGATTCTCTTAGGGAATTCATTGGAAATGAGAAAAGAGTCTTTCTAGAAGAATTTAGGGTGGTTATATGGAGTTTTGAAGAGGCACGTAAGGCACCTTTTGGAAGATTCATTGAATATGGACAATTTTAAAGAGACACTTAAGCATCTCTTGGGAAATTATAAAAAAAGGCTTGGAAATATTTTTAAAATAACTCTTGGACTCTTGAAGTAAATTGAAGAGGAGATAAAGGCTTGGAGAAGAGGAAGAAGGCTTGGGCGTGAACCCCAAGTGGGGTGACAGGGTGTGAGAGAAAGAGAAAGAGCGATAGATTTCTTCTTTTCCTTTCTCTTTGTTCTTAGAGAGGATTGTAAGGAGATTGCTTTTGCTATACAATGAGAGTTTAATTTTCAAAAGAGATAAGTATTTTTATTGTATTTTGATTTTAATTTATTACTTTATTTGTATGGTTTCAAAGTCTTATTCAATGAAAAGTTCTTGTTGTTTCTTCATGTGTGGTGAGTAGTTTCTTTACTCTTCCCTCTTATAATGAATTAGTATGCATGTGTAGGATATAGAATTGAGTAGAGTGTGAAGATGTTGTAATGTTTTTACTTTATTCTTCATTACATGTAAACTTGATCAACTTGCATGTTAAAACTTATTGTGAGAACATGTAAGATCCGGGATGGTATTGTCTCAACCAACTGTGGTAGAATCACATGAGATTATATGGATGAGAATGTAGTCCATATGATTGAGTGCAAATAAATAGGAAAATAATCTTTAGTGGGTGTAGAATTAGATGACTTTAGAGTGACAGGCTAAAGCCCCCTAATTTGGTCTATTGTTTTAGGTTTTGATGCGAGATGTTAGCCTCTACGTGGAGGGATAAGAGGGAACTCTAGAGTAAGAGTGACCAAAGAAAAATATGTTCAGATATTCATACCTATTTTATACTATTTTTGATGATATTATACTTAAAAAAAATAGTTTTCATGTTTTGTTGCAGGAATGATGAAATAGGGTCAATGGAGAAAAAAGATGCAAAAAGGAGCAAATTTGGAGCGAAAAGGACCAAAATGTGAAGAACTGAACTAGGGTGTCGATGGCGCCATCGACCCCGCCGACGGCGAGATTTTCTCGAGACTCCAGAATTAATTCATTAAGAAGGTTCGCCAACGACGCCCTTGAGGCCGCCGACGGCGAGCTCGGCGGTTATGTCCAACTAGGTTTTAGATGAGGACAAATTTTGAAGGGATGCTTAGGCAACTCTTGGGAAAACTCATCCAAATCCTTAAAGAGAAAACTTTGGCTGAAAATAAAAGAGAAAAAGCTCCAAATTGAAGTGTGAAAAAGTGTAGAGAGTCTAAATTGTGAGGAATTCTTTGAGAGATTGTAAGAGTGGAGGGAAAGTGAGAGATTTCTTTCCGTAGAGTGTAACAATTGTGAGGAATTCTTCAAGAGATTGTAAGAGTGGAGGGAAAGTGAGAGATTTCTTCCTCCTTCCACTTCGAAGAAGAATTCTGTGTGCTGTAAAGAAAGAAAGAGATTCAGAGGAACTTCGAGGAGCGCTTCGAAGGGAATTGCTTGTGTTGTAAAGAAAGGAAGAGATTCAGAGGAACTTCAAGGAGTGTTCTTGGGGAGAAATTAGAATTTTGTGTGTTGTAAAGAAAGAAAGAGATTCAGAGGAACTTCGAGGAGTTTGCTTGTGGAGGAATAAATTCTGTGTGCTGTAAAGAAAGGAAGAGATTCAGAGGAACTTCGAGGAGAGTTCTTGGGGAGAAAGAGATTGTAAGAGTGGAGGGAAAGTGAGAGATTTCTTCCTCCTTGCTGCTTTGAAGAGGAATTGTGTGTTGTAAAGAAAGGAAGAAATTCAGAGGAACTTTGCGGAGTTTTCTTGGGGAGAAATTAGAGATGAGTTTATTTATTATTGTAGTTTGAATGACTTTGATTTTATATATGAATTCTGAGTTTTGTTGTGTTTTCTTCATGAGATCTGAGTAGTTTTCTCTGTCTTTCTCCTTTTCTTGAGATTTATGAAATGGAGATTTGAATTGGTTAAGCCACAAAAATATTAAAGAAATTGTGATGATCTTTTCACTTCAGTCTTAATTTACTTTCAATATGACCAATTGATTTGTTAAAATATGTTAAGTTTTCCAACTAAAGTGAAGATTACATCCAAGATTCATGGAGGTCATAGCCCTTGGAAGTTGGGTGCAAATAAATAGGGAAATAAAATTATCGGGCGTAGAATTGGAGATTTTAGTGTGACAGACTAAAATCCCTAATTCGGTCCTATCGTTTGGTTGTTGAAGTGTAGATGTTAGCCCTCAGGAGAGGGGAACGTGGGAGCTCCGAAGTGAGAGCCGGTATTCCCAGCCTAACCGCATATTCAGTAAACAAGCATAGGATTAGTCAATGTTCTTTATGCCTGGACCAAAGGTTAAATAATAGGTATGCTCCTATTTGACACAATATAATTTGAACTAATTCACTTTATCCATTCACTATAATTTCTTGACAAGGAGAATGATGCTTGCTTATATATTGAATATCACACTAAAAACTTAATTAGTATATTTAGTTATTTAATAGTTATTAAATTGCATATTTATTTCAATTGCCTTTTAGTGATAGATAAGCAAATTGAATTCCATTGTTGTGATTAAAGTATTGCTTTTCTAAAGTCTTAGTTAGTAGTTCTAATATTACTCCTTGTGAGATCGATATCTAGGACTCCATTAGAGCCCTATATTACTTGAGAGATACGTATACTTGTGTTGATAAGTGTGACTTTATAATTATTGAATATTTTATACATACACCTTTATCAAATCTATAACTGTTATTGAGTTTTGGTACAGTTGCTGAGGAATTAAATCTTTTAGCAGCAGTATTAATTACTTATATTTTTAAGCATATATAAAGTTGCGATCAAGTTTTTGGCGCCGTTACCGGGGAGTAAACAAAAATTACAATTATAGTAAAGGACAAATTAAACTTATTAGAAAATTTTTACTTAAATTGTAACTTATTTTCATATTTAGTTAATTATATTACTGTGTACTGATTTCAAGTTGTATGCGTAAATTTGGACTAGACTTATACCTTACGATTCAGAATTAGAACGCACTGTTAGAAAAATTAGAAGACTGAAAAGAGAACTTAGAAATTCTGATACAATGGAAAATAACATGAACAATCAAGGAATAGAAAATGAACACTAACCTAGACCCCTATGAGATTATGCAAATCCTACAGTAGATGAAATTCACTTATCTATCCAAAACCCTGGTGTAGCTGCTAATTCATTTGAGCTTAAACCTGCTATTATCTAAATGGTACAAAACAACCGATTCGGAGGTACATCAAATGAAGACCCTAATTTACACCTCGCTAGTTTTTTAGAATTGTGCGCTACTTTTAAATATGACAAAGTCTCAAACGATGTTGTTAGACTTAGACTTTTTCTTTTTCACTTAGGGATAAGGCTAAGATGTGGTTCAATTTGTTAGCAACGAGATCTATTAGAACTTGGGGAGAACTTTCACAGAAATTTCTATCCAAATATTTCCCTCCAATGGATCTATTAGAACTTGGGGAGAACTTTCACAGAAATTTCTATCCAAATATTTCCCTCCATCAAAGGCCTGCTAAACTTAGAAATGAGATAACATCGTTCTGTCAGATTAATGGAGAGTCAATATATGAAGCTTGGGAGAGGCTTAAAGATCTTCTTAGGAAATGCCCTCATCATTCGTTACCAGATTGATTGATAATTCAAACTTTTTATAATGGATTAGTGGGATCACTTAGATCGATTATAGATGCTGCGGCTGGTGGTTTGTTAATGTCAAAACCTTTTGATGAGGCTTATTCATTAATAGAAGAGATGACTACCAACAATTTTTAATGGCCTTCTGAAAGGGTAAATCCTAAAATAGTAGCTAATATCCATGATTCTGATGCAATATCTATGTTGGCTTTGCTGATTGTTGCAATATCAAAGAAATTAGATCATTATGAGATGAATTATTCTCCAACACCTCCTATGATGGACAATATCAAAGAAATTAGATCATTATGGGATGAATTATTCTTCAACACCTCCTATGATGGAAGTAATATCAAGGAAATTAGATCATTATGGGATGAATTATTCTTCAACACCTCCTATGATGGAAGAAGAAATTAGATCATTATGTAATGAATTATTCTCCAACACCTACTATGATGGAAGAGAATTCATTTTAGATCATTATGGGATGAATTATTCTCCAACGCTTCCTATGATGGAAGAGAATTCATCTGGGCAATTTGTGGATGATTCAACCTTCATATGAGACTTTCAATGCTATTAATAGACCCAACAACCCTTATTTGAACTATTATAACCCAGGTTGGAAGAATCATCCAAATTTTAATTGGAATAACAATTCTTCTACAAATCAATAATGGGCAAACAACCCAGTGAACCCATTAGGAAATTCATCCAAACAGGGCAATGTTAACTATAGACCTTCTTATCCTTCAGGATTTAACAGTAACACTCAAATTAAGGAGAAGAAGTTGTCTATGGAAGAGCTGATATTAAACATGGGTCAACAATTGCAGAATCAAGGAAATCAATTACAAAATCAAGGAACTGCTATTTAGAATACAGAATTTAACAGTAATACTCAAATTAAGGAGAAGAAGTTGTCTATGGAAGAGCTGATATTAAACACACAATTGTAGAAGCAAGGAAATCAATTACAAATTCAAGGAAATCAATTACAAAATCAAGGAACTGCTATTAAATTGCAGAATCAAGAAATCAATTGCAGATTTAAGGAAATCAATTACAAAATCAAGGAACTGCTATGACACTCAAATTAAGGAGAAGAAGTTGTCTATGGAAGAGCTGATATTAAACATGGGTCAACAATGCAGAATCAAAAATCAATTACAAATTCAAGAAAACCAATTAAAAAATCAAGGAACTGCTATTAAGAATATTGAAAACCAATTAGGGCATGTCGCTACTGCGCTTAGTAACCTAACATTAAGAACTTTTTCGAGTACTGTGGAACCAAATCCTAAACATCAAGGAAAAAAACAAATCAAAGCGATACAATTATGAAGGGGAAAAGAATTGGAAATAAGGGAGCAAAAAGAAGCGGAAACTGAAAAAGAGAAAGTAGATATGGAAAAAGAAAAGGATCATGAATACCCAGATTTAGAATAACCATTTACACCAATGAAGATTACTGTGGAGAAACCTCCACCACCATTTCCTCAAAGATTGAAGCAACACAAACAAAATAAACAATTTTCCAAATTTTTAAAAATTCTTAAGAATTAATAGTAAATATTCCCTTCGTAGAAGCTTTAGAGCAAATGTCAAATTATGTGAAATTTTTGAAAGATATTCTGCACAAAAAAAGGAGGTTTACTGATAACGAAACTGTTGCACTTAGGAAGAGTGTAGTGCAATTATTCAAAAAAAGCTTCCTGAAAAATTAAAAGATCCTGGCAGTTTCACTATACCGTGTGCTATTAGTGAAAAATTTTATGGAAGAGCTTTATGTGATTTAGGAGCCAACATTAATCTTATGCCTCTATCAAATTTCAAAAGATTAGGATTAGGATAAGTCTCACCTACTTATGTAACCCTTCAGTTAGCGGATCATTCAGTTACATATCCTAAGGGAGTTATAGAAGATGTGTTAGTAAAAGTTGACAAATTTATCTTTCCTGTGGATTTCATTATTTTAGATATGAGGAAGATAAAGTAATACCTATCATTTTAGGGAGAATATTTTTAGCTACTAGAAAAGCTATGATAGATGTTCAAAAAGGAGAATTAATAATGAGAGTTAACGATCAAGAAGTGACTTTTAATATTATGAAATCTATGAAATACCCTACTGTTGAAAGAGATAAGGAGAATTAACTATGAAAGTTAACAATCAAGAAATGACTTTTAACATTGTGAAATCTATGAAATACCCTGCTGTTGAAAGAGATAATTGGTCAAGAAGTGACTTTTAACATTGCGAAATCTATGAAATACCCTGTTGTTGAAAGAGATAATGATTTTTGCATGGAAATTAGTGAACATCTATTGAAAGAACATTTTAAAGAATATTTTGAAGAGAAAGAATAATTTGAAGATAGTGATAAAGTTATTCTGGATGAATTAGAAAATGAAGAATTAGATTATGTTCAGGAAATATTGAAGAGAGTGATGAAGATATTTTGGACGAATTAGAAAATGAAGAATTAAATTATGTTCATGAAAGATTTGAGATGCTAGATATTACAGAAAATGCTGATAAGAATCTATTTCCGTCAATTATAAAACCACCTGAACTTGAGTTGAAAATATTTGCTAACCACTTGAAGTATGTGTTTCTGAGAAACTCATCTACATTACTTGTTATTATATCTTCAGAGTTAAATGATTTGCAAGAGCAAANTTATATCTTCAGAATTAAATGATTTGCAAGAGCAAAGATTGTTAGATACATCGAAAAGATATAAGAAAGCTTTTGGTTGGACCTTAGCTGATATTAAGGGAATCAGTCCTTTGAGTTAGATACATTAAAAAGATATAAAAAAGCTTTTGGTTGGACCTTAGCTGATATTAAGGGAATCAGTCCTTCGATATATGCACAACATTATATTACATGAACAATATAAACCAAGAGTTGATCCACAAAGGAGATTAAATCCTATAATGAAAGAGGGAGTTAAGAAGGAAAATTTGAAATAGTTAGATACTGGAATTATATATCATATTTTAGATAGTGCATTAGTAAGTTTAATTCATTGTGTTCCTAAGAAAGGAGGAATGACTGTTGAAACAAAAGAAAATAATGAATTAATATCTATCAGACAAGTTACTGGGTTGCGTATTTGCATTTATTATAGAAAATTAAATACTGCCACCAGGAAAGATCACTTCCCTTCACCCTTTTTAGATCAAATAGTAGATAGACTTGCTGGGCACGAATATTTTTATTTTTTAGATGGATATACCGGTTACCATAAAATTCTTATTGCTCTTGAGGATCAAGAAAAGACAACATTTACTAGTCCTATTGTAAATTTTGCTTTTCGAAGAATGCCTTTTGGATTATGTAATGCACCTGCAACAGTCCAGGGATGTATGATGTCTATATTTAGTAAATTAATTGATGATGGATTGGAAGTATTTATGGATGTTTTCTCCGTATTTGGAACATCATTTGACGCATTCTTAAATTATCTTAAAAAAGTTTTAGAGTTATGCGAAAGAACTAATTTAGTTCTGAATTGGGAGAAATATCAATTTATGATTGCAGGATGAATTGTATTAGGGCATAAAATTTTTGAAGATGGTATGGAAGCAGATCATTTAAAAATTCAAGTTATATCTAAACTAACACCTCCTAATAATGTAAGAAAGGTTAGGAGTTTTCTTGGATATGTTGTTTTGTGTTTCATTAAAAATTTTTTAAAAATTACCAAACCTCTAGAAAAGGACAAGAAATTTGAATTTACTGAAAACTGTTTAAATGCCTTTGAGTTGTTAAAGGAAAAAATATTCACAACCCCTATTATAGTTTCACCTAACTGGGAGAAACCATTTGAACTGATGTGTGATGCTAGTGATTACGCTATCGGAGCTGTTCTTGGACAAAGGTATGAAAAGATTTTTAAGGTTATATACTACGCTAGTAAAACTCTTAATGATGCACAAATTAATTATACTGTTACTGAAAAAGAGTTACTGGCCAATGTGTATGCTTTAGATAAATTTAGATCTTATTTAATTGGAGCTAAATGTGTTGTGCACACTGATCACTCTACTATTAAATATCTAATGCAAAAGAAGGATGCCAAACCTAGGTTGATTATATGGATACTTTTGATGCAAGAATTTGATCTTGTGGTTATTGATAGAAAAGGAACTGATAATCTTTGATCATTTGTCGAGATTAGAAAATCATGAATTATCTGACACCGACAATAAAATTACAGACACAAGGTTGATTAGATGGATTCTTTTGATGCAAGAATTTGATCTTGTGGTTATTGATAGAAAGGGAACTGATAATCAAATTGCTATTGATGCAAGAATTTGATTTTGTGGTTATTGATAGAAAGGGAACTGATAATCAAATTGCTGATTACCAAGATTAGAAAACCATGAATTATCTGACACCGACAATGAAATTACAGACAGTGTCCCTAATGAACAACTTTATAATATTAATGAGTGGAAAATACCATGGTATGCTGATATTGTTAATTATATTGTAAGTGATATTTTGCCACCTACGCTGACACTGCAACAACAAAGGAAATTCATTCATGATGCAAAAACATATTTTTGGGATGAGCCTTATTTATATAAACAATGTGAGGATCTGAATATGAGAAGATGTGTACCTTATGAAGAAACTGAGCTGATCATTCAGAAATGTCATGATTCTGAATTTTAAGACATTTTGGGATTGATAAAACTGCTTATAAAATTTTACAAGCTGGATTTTGTTGGCCTACCATCATATTTTGGGATTGATAAAACTGCTTATAAAATTTTACAAGCTAGATTTTATCGGCCTACTATCTTTAGAGATGTGAGAATTTGATAAAACTATTTATAAAATTTTACAAGCTAGATTTTATTGGTCTACTATATTTAGAGATGTTTATAGATATATAAAAACTTGTGATCGATTTAATAAATTTTACAAGTTGGATTTTATTGGCCTACTATCTTTAGATATGTTTATAGATACATAAAAACTTGTGAATAAGCTGAATTTTATTGGACTACTATCTTTAGAGATGTTTATAGATACATAAAAACTTATGATCGATGTCAATGAATAGGCAATATATCTAAAAGAAATGAAATGCCTCTGAATTTCATGTTAGAAGTTGAGATCTTTAACATTTGGGAATTAGATTTTATGAGACCATTTATTCCTTCATTTGGGAACTTATATATATTAATTGTAGTAGATTATGTTTCTAAGTGGATTGAAGCGCAAGCTTTACCTCGTTGTGATGCTAAAAGTGTTTCAAGGTTTTTAATGAAAATTATTTTCACTAGATACGAAATGCCTAGAATGATTATCACTGATGGAGGATCCCCTTTTAGGAATAAATATATTCAGAGATTGGCAGAAAAGTTTAATATTATTCATAGAATTTCTACTGTCTATCACCCTCAAACTAGTGGGTTAGCTGAAGTTTCTAATAGAGAGAGTAAACAAATACTTGAGAAGACTGTATTAAACAAATACTTGAAAAGACACAAGCCAGTGGGTTAGCTGAAGTTTCTAATAGAGAGATTAAACAAATACTTGAGAAAACTGTAAAACCAGTGGGTTAGCTGAAGTTTCTAATAGAGAGATTAAACAAATACTTGAAAAGACTGTACCCTTACAGTAGTGGGTTAACTGAAGTTTCTAATAGAGAGATTAAACAAATACTTGAAAAGACTGTAAACCCTAGTAGAGTATATTGATTCACTAAACTGGATACCATATTATGGGCTTACAGGATTGCTTATAAAACTCCTATAGGAATGACTCCTTACAGATTAATTTTTGGAAAGACTTGTCACTTACCAGTGGAATTGGAGCACAAAGCATATTGGGCGATTAAAGAATTCAATTATAATTTGAAAGATGATGATAAGAAGAGATTGTTACAATTAAATGAATTGGAAGAATTAAGAAATGAGTCTTATGATAACGTAGAATTTATAAGGAGAAACTAAATTCATGGCATGATCGAAAGGTTAACCAGAAGAACTTTGAACTAGGACAAGAAGTTTTGCTTTACAAAACTAGGCTGAAATTATTCCCTTAGAAATTGAAGTCTCGTTGGTTAGGACTCTTTACTGTGACTCCAGTTTATAGTTACGGAGCTGTTGAGATTGAAGATCAAAAAATTGGAAATAGATTTAAAGTAAATGGACACAGATTAAAACCGTATTTTGAGGGTAAAAGACCAAATTTTAAAGAGTTTTTAATGATCAGTCAACCTGAATAACACCTGAATAGGTCGGGCTGACGACGTTAAACCAAGCGATTTATGGGAGCCAACCCATAGTTATCTTATTTTTATTACGATTATAGTAGTTTTTATTTGAAATTATCATTAGTTTGTGATAGTCTTAAGCTCTACTACTTTTATTTACCCTTGAATCATCATAAAAATTGGATCCATAGAGAAAAATTGGAACGCATTCNAAAATTGTGCAATTTTTTCCTTGGGATCGACGCTCTCGACGCCGCCGACGGCGTGTTTTTCCCAAAATAAATACAGAAGGCTCGACGACGGCGCCCTCGACCCCGCCGATGGCGAGACCGGCGATATGGCAGTTTCTGGAGTTTGAATGACGGTTTTTGGGCGGGAGTTACCCTTTTAAACTCCCAAATTTGATTCCTAAAGTCATATTTCCCTCAAAAATGAAGTGAAACTCCACCAACTTCATTCCTATGATGTTCAATTCCCCTGATAATCCCATAATGCGAGTGTTCAATAGGTGAAAGTTTATTAGTGCGAAAGCGCAACGAATCTTCAACAAGTTACTGACGAAGAAAAGATTGATCAAGGAACTAGAATTCATAAATCGAGGATTGAATAATCCCTCTACAACAATTGAAGAGATGATAGTGCGGAAAAGATGGGAAGTGTTGTGCTATACTACCGTCACTGTGGTTGTTCCTGTGGTAAAGGAATTTTATGCAAATTTGCATGGAATCAACCAAAGAGTTATTTATTGTGCAAGGTAGATGGATCGCTTTCACTGCTGCACGGATCAATGAATTATACATGATTGAGAACATTCCTATCTGCAACTATTCCAACTTTGTCCCGACAAGAAACTAGAAGAATGCAATTTACCAATATTTAACGGACGAAACTGACGACTGGGAAATGAGAGAAAACAGGTATGTTAGTTTTTCTACGACACTCCTAAATCTCATTTCAAAATACTTGCACTTTTTCATTTCTGCGAAACTGTTACCGACAATGAAGATCTGTAAAATTTCTAAAGAAAGTGTTATTTTGAATTACTGCATCCAAAGGGGACTACCGATCGATATCTGATCAATAATTGTGAAGTCGGCATTGAGCCTGATCGTTCATGGATCAACTTATGGGCTTGAACATCCTTCCACAATTTTCTCACTTTGCAGTCAGTTCTAAGTGTCCTACGATAATTGAGAAGAAACACTTCTACCTTGGAAGCCTTTGGACCCAACTGAGAGATTCTCAGGTTTTGAAGATGAAAATGACATGATCATTATAGTAGATCAACCATCTCAGAATTCACTACCATTTCAACCCTTAATTCCTGGTAAAAATCTGGTGATCCTGCGCAGAATCAAGAAATTGGAGAAGGTGGTACAAAATGTCATGAATACAATTAATAATATCTCTGATTTCTTTGATCATCTAGACTGGAGGATGAAAGAACAATTTGATCACTCTGGACATTTAGAAGATAGTTTGATACGACTGATGAGGAGGATGAAATTAATAGAAGAAGATTTCACTGAAGAATTTCTATACTGACCCTTCTACAACCTCTTTGTTCATGTGCAATCAATGGGTGATCTCAGAGGAGATTCCAGTACTGAATCTGATGAATAGTAGATTTATATTACTACTTATCAGTCTATTTTTGTAATTTGATTTGAACTCTGTATTTGCTTTACTTTAGAATTATGCTTTTAGATCTCTGCATAGTTGAGACTAAGCATAGGATGTTTTGTTTTCAGCATTTTGAGTGTTGTAGCTTGGATTGCGATGCTAACTTAATGTATTGAGGTTGAGAAAATACCAAACTTAGGTGTGTTATATAACGTATATTGTACCCCTTGAAATTTATATATAAATGTAATGTTTTGTGTTGTAAAAGTTTATTTGTGATAAGTACATCATTTAATCACTTAAAATTATGTTTGAAAGTTTATTTGTGATAAGTACATCATTTAATCACTTAAAATTATGTCTATAATGATTGATGGATGTCGTTGAGGCTTGAAATTGATCGAAATCGCAAAAATTCGGGAATTGAACCAAAATCAATAGAGCCTACCGACGGCGCCCTCAACGCCGTCGACGATGAATTTTTCCTGAGGGTTATGTTCAAACATTCAATAGAGCACGTCGACGGCGCCATCGACCCCGCCGACGGCGAGCTCGCAAAAAAACACCTTTAATTGTGATTTTGACCAGTCAACCGCCACTATCCATCATCCCCTTCCTCCTAAAAATGCAATTTTTAACCTAAGGCTTGAAAGATCTTGGATTGGGAGGCAATTTCAAGGCTTTTTGACACTGGATTTGATCATCCCTAGGTAAGAACTTCACTCCAAGTTAAAAATATTTGATTTTCACCATGGATTTCTTTCACATTGAGGAGATCCAAAAAAATTGAGAATGTGAAGAAAATATTGGGAAGAAATTCATGGAACATAGTGTCGAACTCTTAGAATTACTTTTGAAAGCCATTATTTGAATATTTGAAGTATATCTTAGAATTTTTCTATAAATTGATTAGATTGAAATGGCTCCACTCAAAAGAGACAAATTGAGTTCAACGACTCTCTCTTTGTCAATGCTATGGCTCAATCAAGATTTACTTCAGTAGTTAAAGGAAAGAAGTGTATACAAGATTGAGTTTTTGAGAGTCTAGGAGGAGAAATTGAACGAGTTACTACCAAGCGGAGGTGGGAAAATTTCTGTTACACCACCAATAAAGCTGATGCAAATGTTGTGAAAGAATTCTACACCAATGTAATCTATTCTAAAGATGGAATCGTTCAAGTGCGGGGATTTCCTATTGAATTTAATACCACCCGCATCAACACCTTTTATAAAGTCCAAGTGAATGATGTGATCAACTTTCTCACTGATGGGAAAGGAACGTGAAAGATTAAACAACGAGAACGGGTAAATATTTCTGCTTCCATGCTGAATGCCACCTCTAAGGCGTGACACTATTTTTTTTTCCTCTACTCTATTACCGACTTATCACCATAGTGATGTAACTAGAGATAGAGCTATTCTGAATTTCTGTATTTAGAATAATAGAACTATAAATGTGGGGAGAATTATTTTTAAGAATATATTGACCATGACAATGAGTGAGATGAGTGGAGGTCTAGGACATCCTGGCCTCATTTATGCACTTTGCCAACTTTCTGGAGTGGAAGCTAGAGATGAAGAATGGGTTTACCCTATGAAACCTATTAGTAAAGCCAATTTAAAAACTTATGAATCCCATGAGAAATGGAGAACTGGGAGTAGGAGTGAAGAGCCTTATACTAGTAGAGATGTCCCCTCTACAAGTTATGACCTTCCACCTTCCAGTTCCCCTACTTTGACTGATTTGATGAATGAGTTGACCTTGTAGCGGAAGAGCATAGAATTAATAAATGAAAGGATTGGAGGTTTAGAATGTCGACATGATTATAAAGAGCATAGAGTTAATAAATGAAAGGATTGGAGGTTTAGAACGTCGACATGTACCCTCAAAGGCATTCAAATTTTGAGGTAGCTTATTACGAAGCTCAGGCCCGACACTACAGAGGTGAGCCTGATGTTACATTTTCTGAGTGCCCCCGGTATACTCAGTATCATCTCGATCCACCTGCTGATCAAGGTGATGAAGATATAGCTTGGGATTTTGATATTAAATGAATGTTAGAGTGCCTCCAATATACTCAGTATCAACCCGATCCACTTGCTGATCAAGGAGACAAATACATAGTGTGGGATTTTGATATTTGAATGTAATTGATGTACTTGTACTTGTACTTTTATTTCTGTGATCTTGTTCAATAGAAATAGATGTTTATGTGTATTTGGACTTTCATTTTTATTATTATGTTGTATCTGGATGATTTTTAATTTTTGTTATAAAGTTAGTGTTATTATTATAATTGCATGTGTAGTATAATAAATGTTGAGCAGTTTTTTGGAATGTAATGTGATTTTTATTTCACATTTTAGTTATAATTGTTTTATTTAGTATTGTAATTATGTTAGGAAATGTTGTTTTTGTTTAATGTTTTAGTTTTATACTTATTTCAAAATTTCATTACCCATCAATTTCTTTAATGATTTATATGTGTAGAAAGCTCATAACATTACAGACCAGGTGAAGTAGAAATTTTGAGAAGGCTTGCAAAAATTTCAGAATGATGAAAATGCCTAAAATACTGAGGTATGATTTATATTTAGAATTTTTCTTTCCACTTGTAAACAATTTGTTTTGTTCTCGTTCCTGTTAAATTTCAGTGCACTGATGTTTTTCTTGTCGTCTACAGAAAAAATGTCAGGACATAAGTTGATTTTTGCTTTCAATGATAGCTGGAGTTTTGCACTTAATGAGGAAAGGGCACCGCAGGGTGGCATCATAGGCTTCGACGTGGACTTCTGTCAAGTTGATGTAGACTATGAGGGTCCGCTGATGGACGTGGTCAACCGTCGAGAAAAAGAAGGGCTACAATCACTGTTAAAGATCAATACCAAAGAGGATTCCTCACTGAAGAGGAAGAAAGTGATAGTGCAGCAAGATCCGATGGGGGGACTATTTGCCTGCCATTTATGATAACTGCACCGACTGGAGGCATAATCACTGTTAATGACGAGAGACTGCCACATGCACCGTTACAAAGGACTTAACACAGAAATAACAGTCACCAAAAACATAGAGCTTTCCTGCATGAAAAAAGAAGATGCCATAAGGAGGCAGAAAACTTGCTTACCCCAATTTATGAGGGGAAAATCTACGATCCATGCATGAGAGAGACTTCCTCCAGCTTGCCTGCCACAGAGGATGAGTCCGAGTTCACTACAGAGCCGATGATACCAGCGGTTTGAGATAATCTTTGTGCGGGTTGCCCGGCGTGCAACACCGAGATTATCACGCGGATACCTACTACAGGGGCATTTGTGGAATGCCAGGACTGCAACGTCCTCCACCTAGAACGTTACAGTACTCTAGAGGAGTACATGTCCACCGATGATGAATTTCAAAAGACCGATCACTTAATGGGGGAATCATATATTCCACTGGATACAGAGACAACACCAGCATGGATTCCTACTGATATTGAAATGAGGGAGCATCCTTGAGAGCCAGCAATGATCACCATGGAAGAATTCAATAAAATGAGTAAATTAAGGAAAAGGAAATTTGAATTTTATGAAGAAGTTCAAGGAAGATTTGTCATTATACTATAAGGCTTGGAGTTGTACACTAGAGTCTTCTCTGAAACTACGAAAGATGCATTCTCGACTGTATATTTGACTTAAGGGACAGAGGTCGAGCGGGTCTTATAATGGAAAGGACCTATATCGAACCACAAAAATTGATGTGTGGAAAAGACAGAATCACCATACAATGTGGTTGCAGTTATAACTTTATCAAGGACATACAAGGAAATCCCCCTGGGATTTTATGACATGATGAGGTGAATTTGTTACCTCTTATGATAAAGTGGATGATCAAGAGGATGGTTCGATGGAGCATACTTTGAGTCAATTGTATTCCCAACAACTGTATTATCAATATCAACGATGAAGTTGATTGCATTCCCTCACATATAGACCATCATGATTTCGTGAGACCTTTTTGCACAGTCTCCTTCATGAGCAAGAGCAATATCCTGTTAGGGAAAGAAATAGATGTCATTGGCCTCGACAAGTTCAGAGGATCCAAAGAGATTCCGTTACCAGTGGATTCAATACTAATTCTCAAGGAAAATGGAGCAGACACACCAAACACTGCATTTCGGGAGTACAACACCACAGGGTGTCTGTAAATTTCAGAAGGATGGATTGTAGCAAGATGCCATATGGATTCCAACCAAATCTAGAGTTAGAAGAGCTACAACCTTACGAGCTATGAGAGGGTTGCACCTCTAAGTACATGCAAAAGGAACTCTTGTCCTAGAGCGTGGCTTAGTAGGTCAGCTCGATCGGGAGCTCACCTCACTGAGGATGGGCGATCAGGGGATACCTTTTTGTACTACATTTTAGTACAATAGATATGATGATATATGTATCAGATATTCTCAGCTTGTGATATGCACCCAACATGAGATATTTTCAGATGTACTTTTAATGCGTTCAACATATTGTATCTTTTGATGCTTCGACCTATGTTCAATCTGTAACACCTGTTTGAAGCAGATTAACGAAATCTCTTTCAAAATTTAGTCAGTTTGTTCAATTGCCCTTTTGTGTGATGGATAAAGAGCTAAAGAACCATACGTTTGTTCTGAACTACAATGAATGAAGAACAAACAATAAAAACTTGATAATGATAAAATACTAACAAAATACTCTTTTGAAAAATCAACCAACGAAAATTGAATTTTAAAAATATATTTTGATAATTAAATGTGATAAAAACAACAAGAAAAGAAAATAAATCTGTTGAGTTGATTCTCGATTTTGAGGTCTCTTACTCTTTGCTCGTGCAGTACGACTGTCCTTGTCTGCACTAATTCTCTTCACAATCCCCGCGAATTTCACATTCTACCCAAAATCTCAATAAATTCCACATATATTCCTCACCAATATTAACCTTATCACAGGACACACATCTATGAATTCAACATTATAAATTCTCCCCTATGTTTCAATTTCCATTTCGGAATCAATACCTGAATTCTGATCCCAACGAGATTGATGTAAGACCCCCTTGAATGGAACACAACATCCTATTCTCAATCCCTGAGATTGGTGTAAGACCCCCTTAAATGGAACACGACATCCTATTCTCAATCCTCGAGATTGGTATAAGACCCCCTTAAGTGGAACACAACATCCTACTATCAATTCTTAAGACTAGTATAAGGCCCACTTGAATGAAACACGACATCCTATTCTCAATCCTTGAGACTCGTATAAGGCCCCCTTAAATGGAACACGACATCCATTCTCAATCCGCAAGATTGGTATAAGGCCCCTTTGAATGGAACACGACATCCTATTCTCAATCCTTGAAATTGGTATAAGACCCCTTAAATGGAACATGACACCCTATTCTCAATTCCCCAGATCGGTACTTAGATTCTGACTCTCTTCCGGGAATTGATACCAAAATTTTAATTCCCATCATAAGATCAACACCTAAATACTAGTTCCCCTCTACCGAAAACACCTGAAACTTGATAATTTGAAACCCACTCTCCAATCCCTAACGAAAGTTCCTAGTCTTTGATTTTGATTGGATATTCACCTGCTATATCTCTAGCAAAAACAACTAGCACTCAATTTTACACTCCTTTATAGGTCTGTTGACTTATGAGTCTATGTTAGTTTTGTTGATCTCATCGGTCAACGCCAATACATGTGGTGTGCTTGCCCAACACACTACACCTATTGGGGGTCCATTTGTTGACCTCACTTTTGGTTGAGGCTTAGTTTTCCCTCTTTAGTAGCTAGGGTCTAGCCATAAAGTTTTCTTGATGACTATTCCTAGAAAACTAGAAATGGAACCCACACCATTAGAAACTCTAAACTCTTCATTGCTCAACATGAAGTTCCACATATTGGTCCTAACCTCTAGCACTTAGTAGATGGGGTCAGTATGGGGGATCTCAAGGAGAGTCCCCATAGGGCTGCTTGACCTTAAGGCAGGCCCTGGGTGTTGGTCTGAAGCTAGTTCACTCTCTTACACTCACTATCACTTATATTTACTTGCAACCCTAAACCCAAAATTGTTGACTTTGATCCCTTGATCTTTTGGGAGACTCATGTAGATGGTCTTCTAGCCCCACTAGCCTTAGGCTAGGGTTTAACTAAAACCAGTACATAGAAGACCCAAATGGGGATTTCATTAGTCCACAGCTCATATATGGTGGTTGACACCCTAACTCTACCAAAATATCCAACTTGGTCTTTTACCCATAAATCCACCCAAATTACCTAAACATCCCTAAACCCTAAATTTGGCCAAAATTCTCAATTTCACCCAAAATACCCAAATTTGTTCAAAAAAAATTCAAACCATTTCAAAACACCCAAATTGCCCAAAACCACGCATAATTGCCAAAATACCCTAAAAATTGCCAAAATTACAAAAATACTCTTAGTGGCCCAAACTTTCCCAAAACATCTAAAATCACTTCAAATGTCTTAAAATTCAATTTGGACCCTTCAATTGAACCCAATTTGACCAATTTGACCAAAACCCCCAAATTCTCTTTAAAGGCCCAACTTCCCCAAATTCACCTCAAATGTCCATCAATTTGGCCTCAATCCTCCCCAACTTTAATTCTAAACTCCAATTCATCTTTCATATGGTCAATCCAAACAAAATCCAAGCCTAATTGACCCATGCTTTGAGCTCAATTTTGATCCAAGTCAAACCCCCAGTTTTGACCATATGACTTAATCCCACCAAATTGAACCCCATGGCCTACTCAATTTGCTCCAATTTAAATCCTAAACTCTTCATAACAATCCTACACATCAAATTGGACCTTTAATTGGTCTTATCCAAGTCTCAATTTCACTAAATTTTAACCCAAGTCTAAAATCCCCAAATTGGCTATCTCCAAATGCCACCAAATTGAATACCTAAACCCCAAAATTGACACCCAATTAATGTTGAGAACTCTTCATAAGATTCCTATAGACCATTTTCAACCATCAATTTGGGCTTAGCCCAACCTTATCTCAACCTAAACCTAATTCTAACCCAACACCCTCAAATTGACCAAATGCCCAAAATTCTCCAAATTGAACCTTCAAACAAATTAAAAATTACTCCAAACCTCTTGTGAGAATCATCTACACAATATTGACTAATCAATTGAGCTCCATGTCATGGCTAGCCTAACCAAAACCCAACTTTTAGCGATTTTGACCCAAATTGAACCCCTTCCCCAAAATTGACTTAGCCATGCTAAAGTCACCAAATTAAGGTCTCCACAGCCACTAAGCACACCCTATTGACCAAGCTAAACCCCCTTAAACCACTCGTGTGAGCTATGGACCAAGGGTCCCCTAATTTAAGGGATCTTATCCCATTTTTTGGCCTTAACCAAGAATTCTCCTCCATCATCACTTGCCATTGAGGGTTAACCATGATTAACGCCCTCCCCCCTGGCTCACATAACTCCTTTAGCCACCACTCCTGGCCCTATCGGTCAGCCTAGTGGCTGGATAACCCTAAAATTGAGAGATACCCTCCTTAAATCAAAACCCAAAGAACCCATCCAAGCTGCCCAACTCTGATCGGCCCTTAGCACTTTGAAGCCCTCTACCACAGCTCTACATTGCACCCAATTTGAAGCCTTAACAACCACCCTAGGCCATACTATTTAAACCACTCATATATGGCCAAAGACGGGGGCAATGAAATTTCCTTGGGGAAACTCTGTCAAATTGCTCCTAGAGCTTCTCTAAGACTCCCTAAGCTCATTGCAACCATCACTTGGCCATTTCCC
Organism: Phalaenopsis hybrid cultivar; assembly: GCA_002079205.1. Classification (NCBI taxonomy): domain Eukaryota; kingdom Viridiplantae; phylum Streptophyta; class Magnoliopsida; order Asparagales; family Orchidaceae; genus Phalaenopsis; species Phalaenopsis hybrid cultivar. The sequence goes on from JXCR01143632.1 coordinate 206,366, forward strand.
CAATCACCTGAGCTCAAAATTAGGATAAATTTTGACCATCCTCAAAACTCCCCAGACTCCAAATTGAATTGCTCTTGAGCTTCCCCAAAGTAAGAGAGGAATATCTCCATCAAAATCCCCTTCTTTTGAGCTCTCCAAGCCACTCCTAGACCAAGGCCGCACCACTTTTCATTGAACTTCTACTTGGAACTTACACCAGAGGAAACCAACACATCCAAGAGGTTCGTTGGACTCCACTGAAGCTTCCACAAGCATCTGATTGAGGCCTCCCCTCTCAGACAAAGGTATTGGCCATTAACCTTAATCTTGAGCTTGGTTTTCATCAAATGTGAAGTGAAGTTTGATTTCATAGCATTGTAACCGTATGGATGTGTTCTCCTCGAGTAGATGGTGTAAAAACAAACCCCATGTGATTTCATTGAGTATCGAGTGAGGTCGTAGGTCTAGAAGTTGGACAATGCATGAGATCTGGCTATCGGGGACAATGACGGAGAGCCGTTTGATCGAGCATGTATTAAACAGATGGATGAGATCGAGCCGAGGAGTCTCCATGCATGAACAGTGGGATACGTTGCTGCCAAGTTAGATGGCGGCGTCGAACCAAGAGGCGATGCGTGGCGTTTTGGGGAGGACGAGGATGACACGACACGTGATTGAAGTGAATAGAAAATTAGGATTTTGTTGATTTAAATAAATAACAGATATTTGAAAATTCATAAATTTGCATAGAAAAAATATAAATATAAAATAAAAATACCCTCTTGCTCAGTGAACAAAGAAGAATAATGTAGGCTAAAAATTAAAACTATTTGTCAAGTATATGATTTTTAATTATTTAAATACCCTCTGTGGTATTTTAACTCTCCATGACTAAATAAAGTTTACCATAGCTTGAAAATTTTAAGGTTTATTCCTCATCACAAAGAGGATGCTCTTTGATTTTTCCAAGGTCAGAGGGCATCTCTATGTTTCTAACCTTAATTTTCAATATAGGGTGACCATTTTGGCTTATTTTAATTATATAAATCTTATGGAAATAATTTTAGTAGGTTTCCTATGATCAGAAAAGTCTATAAAAAATATCATAATGTCTTGAGTTATCTTGTAAATTTCTATATTTAATTAAATGTAAATATATTTTGTTAATGTATGTAAATTATATATTTATCAAAAAATTGACAAAATGAATCCCACATTTTTCATAAAAATCATGTTTATCTATTGTAAAAATTTGAAAATTATTTGATTTGGTTTGAGTATTAAAGTTCATTTTTTAAGAAACCTAGTATTTTTTTACAAAAATAATTATATTAAATTAAATACACTTGGGAAAAATAAAAATTAATTTGTAGAAAATACTTAATTTTGTACAATTATTTTGAATTTAAAAATAATTAAAAATAATTAAAAATTTCAAAAATATCAAAATATTTCAAAATATGCCTAATTTTTTTCCGATCACTTGGGAATCATTAAAATATTTTTCCTAATTTTTCTGAGTTAAAAATAAATCTTAAAAGCTTAAAAGTGAATTTTTCTTATTTTTCCATTAAAATAATTATAATAAACAAATTAAAAATCATAAAAATATAAAAATTGATTCTCTGAGTTTTCTGAACTCAAAGAAGTCTAATAAAAATATAAAAAAAATAATTTTGGTGATTAAGACATTATTTTCTATTTAATTAAATCATTAAAGCTTGTTATTAATAAAAATTTTATTCAAAAAATCATAAAATTTTGCTTAAGTGTTTCTCTAACCTAAGGAAACCTCTAATAATTTTCTCATAAATAAAAAATTTATTTGGAAAAGTTAAATAAATTAATTTTTGAAAATCCTAGTTTCTGAATTTAAATAAATAATTAAATTAAATTAAAATTTGAGAAGCCCTCATATTCTTCTCTAATATTGTAATTACTTCATGGACATGACACTCTAAATGCTCAAATTCATTTGGGTTATGTTTAATGAGTTATGAGGTGAAGCACCCCAAGGGCAAAATAATCATTCTAAATTTTGGTGTCTTAATCAAAATTTAGTAATAACCAAGGGAAAATGGGTAATTTTGATTATAATAAACATGTTTGGATGAATGATTGAAATACAATGGGATTAGAAGGTAGAATCTCACTCACCAACCTTGCACAACATCAACAAAATCATAATTCTCCTAATATTCATGACTTGGAAGTCAACTAAGATCAAATGATTCTTAAGTGATTGGCTTAGGATGGAAAAGATGATAATTTACTTTTCTCAAGCCCAAAGTTGAGGATGATGTAATCATTCAATAAGAATATATGTCACTTAAATCAAAATTTTGATAATCATCATTTCACCTATTATGATTGTTAAGGGCTTGGTAGTGACCTAAGCTCGATTTCTAAACTCAATTGATTGGATTTAGAAGATGATATGATTGGTGATTTACATCTTTAAACACTGCAAGCCTGAATTTAATTGTGGGCATCATAATCTTTAAATGACCTAAACTTGCCTTAGGGGCACCTACTCACATAACTCTTAAATGAAAAATCAATTGATTAATCGAGTATCCTATCCTTGGGGTAATTAAATTGTCAAGTTTCACTAAGCAACGGGGTAGTAACACTTCGATCTTTGATGATTAATGGAACAATATGATAAGTTCAGAATGAACTCAAAATATTTCAAGAGATCTTCAAAGTGGTCCAGGGTCGTACCTTGAGCACTTTGAAATCTATTGGACTTTCTAAAGGGCAAATTAGACTTGTCATATTTTATTTTAAAATCATCTACTAGGATCTTCTGAGATTCAATAAAATCATTACTTGGGGTTTGATAGCTAAGCCTCCATCTACTCCTGTAATTTAAATTTCTTGTAAAATTATATACATGTCTTGCAAGTACTAACCTTTCAGGTGGTGGAACGAGAAGAATCGACAGGTATGTTTTCAAATTAATGCATTTACCTCCTTGTACTTCTTGTCTCGAGCTTGGATGTTAAACAACGATGTCACCCTGCATGAAAACCAAAACTGCTAGGATAGCCACAAAACCAAAACCAAAACCAAAACTAAAATTAATCAAGATAAAATTCACCGCCACAACATTCAAAATATAAAACATCTCAAAATTTAATCACAAACATCACAAAACAACACTTGCAACTAAATTAAGATGTCTCTATCGGATTATCGGGAATCCCTCGGAGGAGGTAACCTACGGTTGCTAAAGAGATTTCTTAGGGTCTAAATAAAAGTATGGAGCTTAATGAGTTGAGTTTAGTAAATTCATTTGGACTAAGTGAATCCAAAAGAAAATAGTGGTACCAGAACAAGGGAACCGTAGGATCCTAATCGACATCGCTTTAATCAATTTTAATATGCCCCAAAATATTTTAAGAACTATAATCATAGAAACATTTGATTTAACATCATAACCTGACACATTAGAACACTTAAACTCTTCACGACGAGGAGCTTGGAGCTAGCATTGTGGGCAGCACAACCATCTTCATCAGCAAGATGATCTACAACAACATATCTTTCCTTAGAGTTAAACAATAAGCCATAAGATTTCGAGGTTATTTGTTTATGCAACATAAATCCTCAACTCATCTTTAGGCCTGTTGTATAGCTCTGTTGTACAATATAAGCCCTAACTCATCTTAGGATTCTGAGGTTGTCATTTGTCATGACCTAAATTCTCATATTATCCAGGCTATTTATGTGACCGTTTCACATAAATGTAAGCCCTAAACAAATAAAATTGGCATAATGAAACGTTTAAATAATTTTTACTCAAAACTAAAGCCAAACAATAGGATAGACTGGGAAGTCACTGAGTTTCTCCACCAAATCTATAACATCCCCTAGTTCTTCCTCCTTTGGATTCTATAATAAATGTTTCAAATTTGAGTCATTCCCCTTTCACACCTCTTTGCCCGATCTCGTTGAAAAAATCCTATTTTTTTTGAAGTCCTTGGAGATCATATTCCCTGATTTTTATTGAGAGTTTTCTTGAGTGACTTTGGTCATTTAAGATGTAATTAATTATAGGGGCATGCTCTTATAGGAAGCTTTTCTAAACCCAGATTAATATGCTAGCAATCGACGCTACCATAAATGCCGCCTGAACTTCTGATTCCAAATAAGTTTCAGTCACAGAGGGGGATGAGAAGAAAATAAGACATTTGCCACACTCATCCTTAGCAATACCTCCAGTACCGACATTAGCAACTTTCCAACTCCCATCGTATTAAATTTCACCCAGCCATTCGGGTGTGGCCACCATCTCATCAGTACAAGAATCCTCCCCCCAACTGAAGAAGAGTTCCCCAAGGCATCAAAGTAAGGAATACCTCAAAAGAAATTGCCCTTCACCAGGGTCAACTTAACAAATTTGTGTATATATGCAATAATATTGGATATCACATTTTCCTCCATAATACTCTTACCTTCATGTTTTCTAGTATTACCAGCCATCCATATGAACCAACAAAAAATAAATGAAAAGTATTACAATATATGATTTCTCTTGCGATGCAGATTATAGAGCTTGCACAAGGTAATTAAATCCCTATCTGGTTTAGGGCTGAGTCCCAAACATAGCCCACCCCCCCC